>BQNB010005934.1:0-51369 GCA_026074375.1 Tanacetum coccineum
ATCTTTATCGATACCAATATTCTAGGAGGGTGACAAAGACCACACATACACACCCGTAACGACAGGATAGACACATGTGACTGCTCGCTCCCACCTCGAATAAGCTAAAGAGTAGGAATAGTAGAGTAATATAAGGTATGGATCTTTCACCAATAGTAATAAACCAACAAGGCAGTTGAGACATGCATACACGACCGTAACGACGGAATACACATGCACGCTCAATCACTTCCTCATTCGCGTAAACCCATAGTTGTTAAATAAAAATTACGAAACAAATAGATTAAGTCTAAAATACAAGTTGCTAGACATTTTTTTCTCGACCGTTACCATGATAAAGACACAACTATTTACAACATCTTGATCATAGATCAAAAACAACAACCTAAGTTGGCATTCCCGTAACGGTTAACTTCTCATTCATCCTATACTTTACATACTTTACAAGGCAAGTGACGATATCTTTCACTTTATACAATACTCTACATCGTTAATTTGTATCAACGAATAATCGATCCTTCGTGTAATTCCTTCGGTAGTTGCAAAACGATTATCTTCAAACTTTCCTTCTCTTTTTTGTTACGATTTTTCTAATTTTTTTGATTTTTTTGCTAACACTATACTATGAAACTCGATGTAGTTTCACCATCTTCACGATCATAATAACTCCAGATAATTCCTTTGATAATTCCTTCATTCTTCGGACGTACCAATAATTGCGATGGTAGTAAAAATACATGAGTTTTGACTATAATATACATTCCCATTTGCAATGTGCAAATTTCTTCCAACCGTACCAAAATAGACACAAGACTCGGGAAATACAAACTTTACACTTTAAGCAACTAGCAACTGTAAAATAAACTTAATCTAACAGGGTAGGCTAAGGTGTAAAGGTGTAACGAAACAAATAATTGGTGTAGTTCCTAAAGGATTGGCTCTACGGGTTGTTCTAGGGGTATCTTACTCTTAAAATGAGAGTAAACAAAGGGTTTATACGGGGGTTAACTAACCGGTGTAGTTAGTTAATAAGCAACATGTAAAGGCGATTTGGGTGTAATCCTAAAATTTACCAATTTAAACAAGTTACTCCATCTAAATCCATAGTACTCATTATTGCGGTCTCGAATAGATATACCAAGCCAAGTTCTAAAGTCTACCAAACATACGTCACATCATATTTGTAAAATTTGACGTAACATTTGGAATAGAATAAGGTTAAATTCTCAATATCTACAAGGGTATGGTGTGCGGTTATGTATCAAGTATTTTCACAAAGCCTCCTTGATTTTTTTTTTAAATTTGAGCTAATTTAGCATTTTAAGTGTGTAAATATAGGACAAGGGTAAACTTTCTAAACTCAGCCACCCACTAGAATTATACAACGTCCTGTTGTATAGATAAAAATAAATTACGGGGGGAAATAAAAGAATTGGAATGAGAAACTCCCCTGATATTTGCTCGGTAGATTCTCCATGTTTGAGTTTAATGCAAGATTTTGTGTTGAACAGCCGTCTTGAGTTTTCAAGACTCCAACACTTCAAGATCTTCAGATTTGTAAATTCTCTACCAATATTCGTCGATATTCTTTGCTTCTAAGGTCCTGTACAAAATATAGAGAAAAAAGTGTATTACTATTGGGGTACCAACGTTATTTTAAAACTAAAACTAAAAAATTACTTCGGGTCAGTTTTGGGTGAATTTCGTCGTATTGAGAAACTGAATATTTAATGTTGTTTTTAAGTGCATAAAAAGTAAAGACTGGTAACGTCCAAACAATCAATACGCCGTATGGTATGGAGCGGATATGCCGTATTGATGTCTAGGAAGACAGAATCGATAAAATTAAATAACAATCCGGGTTGTCTCCCGGGAAGCACTTTTGTTTACAATGAAGTCTTTAAGTTAGACGTTTCGGAGCTTTCCTCTGTTGAAATATCTCTACTCTTTCTACATTCTGCTTTTCTGGTGTGAATAACTACTTGGTTCCGTAACAATTCATGAACTATAATTGCTGAATTATGTAGAGGCTTGATTCTATCATACACAAACAAATCAATATGTATACCATGATATATATATATATATATATATATATATATATATATATATATATATATATATATATATATTATATACAAAAGATAAGCATTTTTAAGTTTATGTACATCACAACATGAATAATAATAAATGTACAGATAGATAAAAATAAAAGATAAGGATAGTGGAATCATAGGTTAGGCTGCTGTGGGTCCTGTTGTGCTGTGGAGGTGCTGGCATCGTCAGTCATGCACCTCACATGCCTCTGATACTCTCTTGGTGTCTGAGAATAGCTTGTGTATGTCACACATGCCCTGTTCATCATATGTGCGAGGCTAGTGGTAGTCCATGTACAGAATCTGGAAAAATCACGAGCCATCACACTTATCACGTCATGCTGCTCAGCTAACGTCCCACATATCTTGTGCACGTCCTCCTCTAATCTGGCCATCCTCTGTGGCATAGTCTTGGCAGCAGCTGGTGGTGATGGTAGTTCTTGTACGGGTGCCGGATTAGCCTGGCAAACCTCATCAATAACAGGGGCATCCTCAGCTACTCTAGGGGCACTAGCCGTAGCATCGGGCTACCTCTCTAGTCCCATGGCCACCCATGCCTAAGTATCATCTAACTGCTCATAAATCTGCAATCTCACCAACTTAGCCATGTCAATAACTGGAAATGCAGGGGCAATAATCGTCAATCCCTGAAGTATCTCCATAGTCAGGAGTCTAAAATGCTCAGCCAATCGTGCCACAAACTGTCCACCAAAAATATGAGCCCTGCTCTTCCTCCCAGCAGCAAACAACCTTAAGTATCTAGCCAATAAATAAGGGACATTGACCGAGTCAACGTCCATCCCTCTCAAGTAAAATAAATAAGTCACGATCACCTTCTCATGTGCTTGACTCCTCCCAGCAATACTACAAGAAATCAACCTATGGCACAACCTAAGAATAGGATCCCGAATCGCAATGTAAGACGGGGTGTGCCAAGGAAATCTCCAGCAGATGAGATCCCTATCCAATAATCCCTTAGATCCCCTTGTCGGGGATCTGTCTCGCACTATCGGCCCAGTATGCATCGAATCTAGCAGTCTGCATCTCTTCATCAGTGTGTAATCCCAAGGCTAAAATAAATTTCCTCCATCTCAGACGCCTCCTAGCTCCAACCAACTGAAACTGTAAGGCTCCAGCTATGTCTAAATCAGTCACCGCCTCTCCAAACCTGAATGTACTAAAAAACTCCAAAATAAGCTCATACCAATAGGCCTCTAATATCAAAAAGCTGCCTCCAAGCTCAGCTAGTAAACACACTCTTCCCTTGAGCTTCCCTATGCTCCATTAGCATCCTAGCACTCAATCCCTCAACCATCAAATTCGGTAATCCCCTAAAATCAAATACATGCACCCTATGCACCTCTCTCTTGTAAATCCTAGCCAACCTCGACTCAAAATCCTCTATATCAGCCTCTGTATACTTTAACCCCTCATACCTAAGGTACCGGTTCCTCTGATCACGTGGTGGAAGAGCCATATCTGTAAAATCAATAAGAATAACACAGTGATTATAGAATTTTAAACATTCTCTTTTGAGGGTGGATACGGCATATTCTTAAATGGATACGTCGTATAGGGATCAATAAGGTCAATACTCCATATAGATGTTAGTCAATATGGCGTATGGGTTTGAAAAACTTAGGATCCTTTTCAAGTCAGTATGCCGTATTCATTTTACTGAATACGTCTTATTGGGGTTTTAAATTTGGGTAAAATTTGGCTAATATGCCATATCCATGTGAGTGGATACACCATATTGCTCTGCAATATGAAAACAAAAAGGGGATTCCACCGTTTACCCATTCTGACCTAATTTACTATTCTACCAACAACTTATTCTAATTTAGGAGGTAAATTCGATCTAAACTTAAATCATATCCCCTAATTCTATAAACCAAACCCTAACTGTTAAATTTAATAGTAAATCGAAAAGAAAAAAGGAAATATTATTACCGTTCGATCACGATAAAGGAGAGTGCTATTATGAATCAAGAACAAGAGATGATCTTCAGGAATTTAGTGGTAAAATATTTTTTTTTGTAGAGTGAAAAAGCAGGGGTAAAACTCAATCCGGCGTATCAGAGGGGTTTATATACCCAAACTCAATATGCCGTATTGAGGTCTGGTTAATACGCCGTTTTGGCGAATTTTGTTAACTTAGTCAACTTTTATTAAAAACAGTGGATACGCCGTATATGTTTTAACCTAATACGCCGTACCCATTCTTGGAGACCAATTTTCCTATTTTTTAACAAAGTAAAGAAAACGTACCTTGGCCTCCGCAATATTAGCGCACAATCACCATCCTTATAATACCGCTTAGGGTCGAACGGAATGCCAAACGGCACACATAAATTCATAATGAGATAAAATAGCATTCCGTTTGCGCAATAATTCCAAATCATGATATTTACATTTAAGTTTATGACAAACTTCATGTTCTGAAAGTTTTAGTGATTTTATCGTGACTTGTTTCAGAAAGCACATTTGACCCATGTGTAATTTCATTACCCTCCGAAGACTGTATTATATCGATCTCATTGTTATCATTGTCTTTTTTGGACTTTAAATCATCAGGATGAATAATGTTGAAGGGGAATAGATCATTAAAGTACAAAATATTTCGTTCCTCTTCATCATATTTAGACAATGATGTTTCATTATTTAAATCAAATTTATCGATATGTTAAGGGCTTAAGATCGGTTCAGTTAATAAATCTGATTTAGACGTTTGAGCATCATTGTCAACAATGGCTGGAAATTCATTCTCAAAATTTTTAAAGAAGTCTAAATCATCAAAACAACTGATTATATGCTCAGGTCATCGAATTGAAGGCATGACTTTTTCATTATCATTTTCCGAATCCATTTTCAAATCATTGATAGAAATTTTTTTATAAAAAAACGAGTTTTTGTCAAAAATTACCGTGTAATCTTCATCGTTGGAATCGTCAAATGAAACTATAAAGTCAATTTCATCATTAAGAGAACTTACCGTGGGTTCACAAGAAAGTGTTTTTTCAAATGATACCTCGTCATAAAGGTTATAGCTGGGAATTCGGTTTCAACATATCTGAGATCATAAATGTCTTCATTATACCAAATCTTTCCATTCTTAGCAGTTTCCCAGTTAAACACTTTCACACGTTTTCAAGCTTTTTCTTCCTCGAGCCTGATGTATTCCTCCATAGTAATGTTTGGATCATCTATTCTGTAACAATCTTACTAGAAAAAACTATTAAATAACCAATACGTCGTATTCAGTGAGCTGAATACACCGTATTAAACAGAATAAACAAGCAAGAGTATAAATTACTCTAAATTACACTACTCCTAAGGGTTAGATCTAATCTAAAAATCAAGATTAATTTTCACTCCCCAGCAGCAGCGCCAAAAACTTGATGTGTCGTTGTGTGGTGTTTATTTATGATAGTTCAAGTTTTAAATTTATATTTTGCCGACTTAACTAAAAACAACACTTTAATGGGCAGTGTACCCGGTTAGTGGTAGATTCGTGGTAAGTAGGGTGTTGAACACTTGAAGCAAGGTTAAATCTCTCAATTTATTTATATTTTGGTTTACCTAATCTAAGTTAATTCTAATCTAAGTCAAACCTATGTTAATCCTATGTTAGTACTAATCCTAATTCTAACAGGTAAAAAGGGGGTTTCAGCCTAAGAGACTAGCACGGGTTTGGTTGGTGACTACAATCAATTCAAGACACTTTAACCCATGCAAGCAAATTAACAAAAGATAAAAGAGTGGTCAAGCCTTATGATAGAAAACTGTATTAGCCATCATTAATCCGATTAGAAGTTGGTTTGTTTATTCAGTGCAATGATTACTTATCTTGAAGAGGCATATCTTTCTTAGACTTAGTCGGGACTTCATCCTAAGACCTAGACATATTAATTCGGTCACAATTAAAGCATCCGCATAAAGCATCCTTATTACTTGATTATAATCTATCTTAAGGATTAAAGCAATGGTGATCTTGTTAAACCCTAACTCATAGAGACTTTACCCACTTACTGCTTAATGGCAATTTATACTCTAGTAGTCCACTTGTCCAACTATCCAATGCAATCAGAATATTACTTGTTGAATTATCTAGATTTACATACTAGTCGACATTTTCAATAAACCAAAGGCAAATTCCGTTAACTAGTTAAGCCAGAAGTGTATCCTTAGCATGATTTTAGAAGGACAATACTTGTGATCCTATGATTCTAGATGTATAAATTACTATATGGAGAGCTATCGCGGCATCTAGATTACTTGGTCCGTATCACTAGATCTAGTTGAATGATAGGTCGCATACAAAAGCACATAAACAAGTATGAATTTATAAACATAAACAAGTATGCAACGATAAATCAAGCAATCGAGATATAAACATAACCAAACATTCAGATCTTCATAATAATGGCTAATACCCGAAGGTATTAGCCTTCAAACATCATAATTAATACAAGAGTAATTGTTTTAGCCAAGGTAAACTAACCGAGTTAATGAATGATACCAAAACTGAACGATTATAAAAGTATAAGAAATTACACGTTGTCTTCTATGGATTGGAATGTGTTGCAAGACCTCTTCTGCACTTTTTCTCTTCTGAAAATTGACTTTTATGGTTTAGGTATCGAGAATATGATTTAGCAAACTTAAAACTTGTTTGTGAGTTTTGTATTTATAGGGTTTAGAAGTCAATTCGATATGGCATATCCAAGGGATTAGATACGGTGTATTGGAATTTCTTGGAGTAGGGACCACGTTTGATATCTTCTAGAATATTCACATACTATATCTTCAATACGGCGTATTGACTTCTTCTGGATATGGCGTATTAAGCTTGTTTCCTTTGTGGTCTTTGGTGAGTGAAGGCACGGATAGGCCGTATCTTCCTTGATGGATATGGCGTATTCATCTTCAAAATAGTAATCTCCAAAATATCTTCATTTAAGTTCTAAAATGCTCGCGCCTTTTGCTAATAATTACCAACCACTCCATGTTGGGATTCTAGATTTGATGAGACAAAATGAATAAAAGAATGAAACAAAAGGACTAAAATTATAATTAAAGAAATCTTTAAGTTGGTGGAGAATATGAAGATAAAGATAAAGATTTTGAAGATATAAGAAGATCTCCTTATAAAGATAAAGATACAGAAGATATTAGAAGATATTCTAAAATGTTTTAAATATATTGTTTGTTCTTATCTTCTGTTGTAAGCCTTGATATCTCTCTATATAAAGAGAATCATAGGCGTGTGGTTTAGATATCCATAGAAAACTAGAGCTCTCCCAATAAGAGTCTAAATAGTTAGATAGCAAGTCGACTGGTGAGAATCGAATAGTACATCATAGTTAGTTGGTGTAGCCCCAAATTATAGTTGGGGTAATAGGGAAACGTTCAATAAAGAAAACCTTGTGATAACTTTGATTGTGTTCTTTATTATTCCGCTGCGTGTTATCAATCATTATTATTGTTCATCCTAGATATATAAGATCTAATCAATCTTGAGCTATAAACGATCTTATCAATTGGTATCAGAGCCTGGTGTCTCTCGATCTAGGATGTTACAAGGTTTCTACAATTGAATTTAAGAAAGAAAACAGGTAATCAAACTCGATTTTTCAGTTGATTCAAAATTGGTTCAGTTAGGGTTTATACTAAACCTTAATTCAGTTAATGCATAAAGAATGTTTTCTTTTCTTTATTCCATGGTTCAAGTTTCATGTAAATGGTTCAGTTACGGGGATCATGGTGTGATCAATCCTGATATTACTTGCTCGTGTCCTTATTCATTGGATATAAGGATCTATTCTTTTAAGATGATCATTTGATTGTGTTTGGATGTTGGTGTGCACAGCAAAGAAACCCTATTTTATTTAGGGTTTTACAAGATCAAATCAAGATGCCAAAAGATCGCATACACGCCGGATCTATTGATTCTTAATCGATAATACTGTCTTGGTGTTATATGTTGAGTTTGTTTTTTATATCGGAATTGCGTGTGTATAGGGATATATAACAGGACAGTATTGTTATGATTCTGGTTTTTATGAGGAGAAAGTCAGGTATGAACGTGGTTGTGAAAGCATACATGTTATTTAAGTCGTCGTGAAAGATAGCAGCTGGTGAGGGGCCTCATACATAGTATTGTCAATGGAATGTTTATACTGTCATAAAAGTGTTTAAGCAAAAGGTATTAGTTTCCTAACAGCACATGCTTTCTACTTGTATAAAGTACTGTTTAATAGGGACTCTTTTTGATTATATTTCTTTTTTTTTTTTTTTTCTTTTATAATGTGATGTTAGTATATTATCGCTTAAAAAGGGTGTATTAGTACTGTTCGTCCAACAAGTGTTGTTCGTGTGTTTTTGTGGCTCAAAGTTATTAGTACTGTTCGAGTACTTGTTACTACTGGTTGTTGGAATAGTTTGTACTGTTGGAATAGAACATTAGTGCTGCTTACAAAAAAATGATATTATTGTTGGGTTTTCGCATGATGGAGCACATAATCAAAGAAGAATTATTATTTGGGCTTCAAAGATGGTTAATGTTGCACGAAGTTAGTTAAGGATGCTTAAATTTGTGGTTATTACTGTTCTAAGTTTATGCTTCAGATATTAACGTTTTAATGTTGTCAAGGTTGATTAGTGTTGCTCGTCTAATTTGGTGCTGCTCAATAACATTTAAACTGGTAGCTTTGTTAGAGAATTTAGTACTGTTTGCTTTGTCCGAGAAAGAGTTTATACTGCTAATGTTGTCCGATAAAGCAGTTTGTATTGCTAGCTTCGTACCATATCGAATAGTACACGCCATTTGGTTTTTGGATGGATTTGGATCTCGGATAGAACTATTTTTCAAATAGTTTATTCTTATTGATTTATGGCTTGTATTTTTGGGATTATTTGAAGATGTGATTACGAAGACAATTGAATATTGCTTATTTGATGTTGTAGTTGAGTTTCACAGATGCGTGTTCTTATCATATCTTAAAGTCGTGTTTATGGCAGGACATCGACTTTAAAGATAACTTGTTCGTGCTTACAACGGTGTGACGAAGACTTGTCAAAATCTAGCAAAGGTGTGTGATTTTTCTTATGGTGCTCAATGCTCACATTTGCTATCACTTAGTATGTGTCTCATAGAAGATGAGGTTTTTGTCAAGAGATTGCGGTCTACTTATATTTATAAGTTCGACATCACGTGGATAGTGCAAGACCATAATACTCATGTTTGGGAGATTCTACTCTTCTCAATTCGTTTTACTCAGTTTTCTCATCAGTGATCACTACATAGAGTCTATAGAGTTCGACGATTCAGAGATGGTAAAATATAGGTTTCAAGGGAAGGCTTATGATTAAATGTTTACCATCTAATGCACCACTCTGAGGGGATGTGTTTTGTTACTATGCTAGTCATTTATTTCTACTGCTAGTTCATATTCTACTGCTCAAGTCATTTTTTTGTATTATGCTTCTTGGCAGGTATTTTGGTATTGGAAGGGCTGGAATTAGTAGTTGTGGTATATGGTTTGTAGCTTTTATGATCCAAAGTTCCATTATCTACAGGAAAAACCCCTAGTGGTGAAGACAAAAAGGGGAAGAAGATTATAGGTTTATTGATTTGCAGCTTATTATATGTGGTGACATGTTCAAGGAGATCTTAAATCAAGAGGGAAGCATTAAAGATTTTGTTTCATTAGAGGAGATGGTGTGGGGGGATTAACATTTAACTTCTCTAGTTAAGGGAATGTATTTAAACCGTAACTCGTTGCATATTGGATTTTGTTTTGTCATCATACAAATTGGGGAAGGATTTTTTGGGGGATTCTAGATTTTTAGATTGTGTTAGTGGACCAAACAAAGAATAAAAGAATGAAACTAAGACATTAACAATTGTAATTAATTAAATTCTTCAAGCTGGTGGAGAATCATGAAGATAAAGAATAAAGATTTTGAGATTCAGAAGTTCTCATTTATAATGATAAAGATACAAGAAGACTGATTAGAAGATATTCTTAAATGTTTTAAATATATTGTTTGTTCTTATCTTTTGTTGTAAGCCTTGATATCTCTCTATATAAAGAGAATCATAGGCGTGTGGTTTAGATATCCATGGATACATAGAAAACTAGAGCTCTCCCAATAAGAGTCTAGATAGTTAGATAGCAAGTCGACTGATGAGAGTCGAATAGTACACCATAGTTAGTTGGTTGTAGCCCAAATTATTTTTTTTTTTAAGTTGGGGGTAAGTAATAGGGTAAACTGTTCAATAAAGAAAACCTTGTGATAACTTTGATTGTGTTCTTTATTATTCCGCTGCGTGTTATCAATCATTATTATTGTTCATCCTAGATATATAAGATCTAATCAATCTTGAGCTATAAACGATCTTATCAATTGGTATCAGAGCCTGGTGTCTCTCGATCTAGGATGTTACAAGGTTTCTACAATTGAATTTAAGAAAGAAAACAGGTAATCAAACTCGATTTTTCAGTTGATTCAAAATTGGTTCAGTTAGGGTTTATACTAAACCTTAATTCAGTTAATGCATAAAGAATGTTTTCTTTTCTTTATTCCATGGTTCAAGCTTTCATGTAAATGGTTCACGTTACGGGGATCATGGTGTGATCAATCCTGCTATTACTTGCTCGTGTCCTTATTCATTGGATATAAGGATCTATTCTTTTAAGATGATCAATTTGATTGTGTTTGAAGATGGTGACAGCCAAGAAACCCTAATTATTTAGGGTTTTACAAGATAACATCAATGATGCAAAAGATCGCATACACGCCGGATCTATTGATTCTTAATCGATAATACTGTCTTGGTGTTATATGTTGGTGTTTTTATATCGGGTGAATAGGGATATAACAGGAGTATTGTTATGATTCTTGTATAAATGAAGGAGAAAGTCAGATGAACGTGGTTGTGTAAGCATACATGTTATTTACGTGTGAAAGATAGCAGCTGTGGGGGCCATACATAGTATTTGTCTATGGAATGTTTCTGCTGTCATAAAAAGTGTTTAAGCAAAAGGTATTAGTACTCCCAGCACATGCTTCTACTGCTATAAGTACTGTTTACATAGGGATATACATGTGATGTTAGTATATTATTGCTTAAAAAGGGTGTATTAGTACTGTTCATCCAACAAGTGATGTTCGTGTGTTTTTGTGGTTCAAAGTTATTAGTATTGTTCGAGTACTTGTTACTACTGGTTGTTGGAATAGTTTGTACTGTTGGAATAGAACATTAGTGCTGCTCACAAAAAGAATGATATTATTGTTGGGCTTTCGCATGATGGAGCACGTGATCAAAGAAGAATTATTATTTGGGCTTCAAAGATGGTTAATGTTGCACGAAGTTAGTTAAAGATGCTCAAATTTGTGGTTGTTACTGTTCTAAGTTTATGCTTCAGATATTAACGTTTTAATGCTGTCAAGGTTGATTAGTGTTGCTCGTCTAATTTGGTGCTGCTCAATAACATTTAAACTGGTAGCTTTGTTAGAGAATTTAGTACTGTTTGCTTTGTCCGAGAAAGAGTTTATACTGCTAATGTTGTCCGATAAAGCAGTTTGTATTGCTAGCTTCGTACCATATCGAATAGTACACGCCATTTGGTTTTTGGATGGATTTGGATCTCGGATAGAACTATTTTTCAAATAGTTTATTCTTATTGATTTATGGCTTGTATTTTTGGAAATTTATTGAAGAGGAGATTAATAAGATAATTAAATATTGCTTATTTGACGTTGTAGTTGGGTTTCACAGGTGCGTGTCTTATCATATCTTAAAGTATAGTTTTGCAGGCTATGACTTTTAAGATAACTTGTTCGTGCTTACAACGGTGTGACGAAGACTTGTCAAAATCTAGCAAAGGTGTGTGATTTTTCTTATGGTGCTCAATGCTCACATTTGCTATCACTTAGTATGTGTCTCATAGAAGATGAGGTTTTTGTCAAGAGATTGCGGTCTACTTATATTTATAAGTTCGACATCACGTGGATAGTGCAAGACATAATACACAAGTTTGGGAGATTCTACTTCTTCATCAAATTCGTTATACTCAGTTTTCTTCATCAGTGATCACTACATAGAGTCTATAGAGTTCGAGATTCAAGAGATGGTAAACATATAGGTTTCAAGGGAAGCTTATTGATTAAATGTTTAACCATCTAGATGCACCACTTGAGGGGATGTGTTTTGTTACTACTGCTAGTCATTTATTACTACTGCTAGTTCATATTTCTACTGCTCAAAGTCATTTTTTGTATTATGCTTCATGGCAGGTATTTTGAGTATTGGAAGGCTGGATTAGTAGTTGTGGTATATGGTTTGTAGCTATTATGATCCAAGTTCCATATCTACAGAAAACCCCTATTGGATGAAGACAAAAAGGGGAAGAAGATTATAAGTTTATTGATTTGCAGCTTATTATATATGGTGACATGTTCAAGGAGATCTTAAGTCAAGGGGAAGCATTAAAGATTTTGTTTCATTTAGAGAGATGATTACATCTTAACTTCTCTAGTTAAGGAGAAGTTCGTACGCGACTTTGTTTGTTTTGTCATCATCAAATAGGGGAAGATTGTTGGGATTCTAGATTTGATGAGACAAAAAGAATAAAAGAATGAAACAAAAGGACTAAAATTGTAATTAAATAAATCTTCAAGCTGGTGGAGAATATGAAGATAAAGATAAAGATTTTGAAGATATCAGAAGATCTCCTTATAATGATAAAGATACAGAAGATATTAGAAGATATTCTAAAATGTTTTAAATATATTGTTTGTTCTTATCTTCTGTTGTAAGCCTTGATATCTCTCTATATAAAGAGAATCATAGGCGTGTGGTTTAGATATCCATAGAAAACTAGAGCTCTCCCAATGAGAGTCTAGATAGTTAGATAGCAAGTCGACTGATGAGAGTCGAATAGTACATCATAGTTAGTTGGTGTAGCCCCAAATTATAGTTGGGGTAATAGGGAAACGTTCAATAAAGAAAACCTTGTGATAACTTTGATTGTGTTCTTTATTATTCCGTTGTGTGTTATCAATCATTGTTATTGTTCATCCTAGATATATAAGATCTAATCAATCTTGAGCTTTAAACGATCTTATCACTCCATAATTACTGCAATTCTCAAATATAAACGATTAAGTAACAATTATTTGCAATAATTATATAAAATAGGTTAAATACATGTGATAAATGATGCTATAAGACATTATTTGATGTCATCATATACACTTATAGTATTTAGGAAATTAGACGAGAAAAATATCTAGACTTTATAATAGTTATTAATAAATATGCTCCGGTAATCTATCTGGTGGTCTTTATTTACTTAGTTTAATTGTATAATTAGTGAAAAGTGTCACGTTTTAGTTATATTAAATTATTAATAGGAGTTTTATAATTTATAAGATTATAAAATATATTTTCGTCTTTCAGTCGGTTTATTAAAATAATAATATTTTTTTATTTTGTCCTTTTGTCAGAATCTAAGAAATTGTGTTTTTAGTTAAATATTCTAATTATAAGACGTTTCCAAGGTTTTTAAACCTCATTTTTCAACATTTTCTCTTAAATAAATCAATTTCGACAAAACAACTAAAAATCCACACTTCGCATTATTTATCAAGACGCGTTTCATTCAAATGACTATTTGACTATCCATTTCAACATTCAAACTTACTAGTTTTATCCTTATTGGGCCTTAGGGCCCATTAGTGTTCAAAAACCATATAGTTTAGTTTTTAAATCCAAATTAGTCCGATATACAAGTTTTAGATATGTATTATTAGTGATTAGGATGTTAGCCGAACGAGAAGTCCTAAAAACATACCGAAACTTATTGGGCTTCCAATTGGGTCGTGGCCATTATTAAGACGAAGCATCCCTTTCGAAATTATTCCAAGTCAGAGTTCAACGTCACATCATAATACATGATTAAGTATTTAGACACCAAGTGAACCGACTAAGAAGTTGTGAAAGTAATTCAAAGCTCACGGACCAAGACTAAGCCATGGTTTAGACTTAGCTTTTTGAGCCGCGGCTAAGGTAAGCCCACAAAGGTCAATACGAGCTTATTTATTAAGCCGATTGCCATGTGCTTTTTGAGATATACAAATAAGTTAAAAACAAGGTCGCGAAAATAAGTCGGACCACAATAAGGTTCACAATAAGCCTTGGCTTATTGGGCCTTATTGGGTCGTAGGTCTTATTAGCCCAAAAACAAACATAGAGCTTATTAAATAAGCAAATAAGCTATTAGGCGTTTTAGTTCTCAAAATAAGCTATCATAATAAGCTATAAAAATGTGACGAGAATAGGTAATAACCAAAATTGCTTCTTCTTTGTTTCCTCTTTAAGCCAAAAATATATAAGCCATAAATAAGCTAAAAATAAGCAAATAAGCTATAAGTATTTTTAGTTAACTACATAAGCTATAACAATAAGATACAAAATATGGCAAAAGAGGTAAATAACCATTTTTTTTAAGTAGTCCATTGGTTTTCCTTTTTCATGTCGTGAGCAATAAGATCCCAAAATAAGCTATTTAAAGCTTTTAAATAAGTTAGATAAGTATTAAGCTATATAGTATATAAATGTTATTCAACCATTACGTCCAAAATAATAAAATAGTCTTTTCTTGTGTCCCTTACCCCTAGTTCAAAACCAATGAACACCCCTTTATATATATTTGCAAATTTTAAGCTTTCAATGTTTAGAAAATAAGTCATACAACCAAGATCTATGCATCATAAAACATTTGAAAGTACAAAAATATTTGAGAAATAGATGACTTACAAAGAAGGTTTTGAAAATGAGACTAAGCACTAAACCGATAACCAAAATGTTGTTTTATTGAACCCACGCTTATTGGAATCAACCCGAAAACACTCAAACTCTCATGTTTTTTTTATCAAAGTTGGAAAAATTGTATGTTTATGTGTGTGTTATAGGTCGAACATGTAGGATATTGGAAATCATAACACAATGGAAGATAGATGGATTAGCCAAACCTAGAGAGAGAATGTGAGAGAGAAAAGCTTTCTAGTGAGAGAAAGTGAACTTGTATAATGAAATGACTAACCACCTCTTCCAAGGCATGGAAGAGGCTTATATAGTAGCATACAAAACCGGTCCAAGGCCTTGGTATGGGCTTACACATTAGGTTTAATTACCCGGCCCAATACCAAATGTCATACGATTAACTATTAACTACGAGCTATAATAAGCAGTAAAATACACTGGGTGACCGAGTCTTTTTCTAATATCTAACAATCTCCCCCTAAGGGAGGTCACCCTAGAAAATAGTAACTTAAGCTCAGCAATCTTCTGATTGATCTTGTTCAGCTCGTAGTCTTTGATTCTTCACTTGATATCTTGTACTTTGATGTAGTGGTCTTTTTCTTGTTGCTTGTGTTTAAACTTGATATGTGATCTTGAGATTTCATGAGATCATTAGCCAAATCTAATTTCTAATCATCGTCTTGTGATCTTTCACCGTCTTGTGGTCTTGTGTCTTGCAGACCGACATGCTCATACTTTTCTTGATCTTGAAAACTTAAATAATTTGTTAATGTATTTCTTTAACTTTAATACTTGGCCTCTTCAAGAAGGACTTGTGATATCAGAGTTGCGGATGCTTAGAAACATATGCTTGAGCTTTCATGATTTCTTTAAATGTGTTGGTTAAGTATGAGCATGCGGTAATGAACTTGTCTCTGCTGGAATAGGGTATCTCCATCTCCATCTCCATCTTTATGTGAACCTGTAATAAAACAGTTAGCAATAAAGAGAAAATTGATTTGAAAATCAATCGACGTGTTAATTAGTAAAATGGTTTTTGTAACACATCGAGAGTTTTATGCTTTTGTCAAAGTTCATTAACCGTCAATTCGTATACTGGAACAAGTTTGATTCTTGTAGATTCGTACCATCGTTTCTTTCCAATTGACACAAGTTTGATCCATTTAGGATCTCACAAGTTACCTACCAAGAGCTTGTTTGATGTTGACTCTAGCAGGATTTCCATCTTCATTGTGATACTTAGGTATCACTCAGATGTTTTGGCAATACCACAAGGATAATTCATAGGACTCTTATGATACACTTAACTTAAGCCTTAACTGCATATATCCCACCCACCAATTCACAGTTTCAAACAACTCTTAGAATTTAGATCAAAACCTAGGTCGAATCTAGAGATTGAAGCCATTTGAATGTGTTTTAAGTTGATTCCTTTTAGCAACACGATCTATAACAGATATAGAATATGATTTAATGTTTACCTTAGTGAATACAACACAGGAAATCGAGGAAAGGGTGGTGGCGATTCATTGTAGCGGTTTGCGAAAGTGAGTGTGTATTTTTGGAGTTTGACTGAGAAATAAAGGTTTGACCAGAATGTCAAACCGCCACCTATTTATATTAGAGGTTTGGAGATTGGCAGTTTTGGTCCTTTAGGTTTCTAACACTCTTAATTTTTTCTTTAAAGGTTTTCTAGAGTAAACAAGTTTAAGGATTGGCATATTCAGTCCTTGTATATTAATAGAGCTAGAAAACAATTAGCATATTACACATAAATCCCTAAACTCTTTTACTAATAACAATTTTAGCCCTTCGAGTTAAAAATAATTAACTCCCCCTTAACTTATAACCCTGTATTACTACAAAACCTTTTCCATTAATTGTATGATGTGATCTAGAAACCCACTTGATGCAATAAACTTGAAATCACTCTCCCCCTCAAACAATGACCCATTTTCTATTGAAAGAGTTGTAGTCGTTGTTTGAGTTGAAAAGTTTATTTTAAAAAACATGATTTGATTAATTTCTAACAACACTTTTCCACCGTGATTAACATAAAAAATTTGGTTATAAAAGGAAGACTTCTCTTTCGAAAGAGGAAAAACGCACTGAAACGTACATTAATCCGTGGATTCACTGATATTGAGTAATTCGTGCCCGGGAAAAGTTAATTACCCGTTGTTAGGAACAGTTGTCTTTTTGGAGACATGCTTTCCTCAAATTGAAAAGCGGGTTTTAGTCAGAAATAACTGCAAACCATGAAGACATGTTTTAAAACAATTTGAACTTCCGCTCGAAATTCATTTAAAGACCCATGTCATTATTGAATGACATTTCTAGGTCCGTAAATGTTATCGATTTACAGAAGACATGTCTTGAAAAATATTTTTGGTATTTTCTATTTTTTGATTTTTATGGTTTTTATAGGTTTTATATTTTGTATTTTTTTGTGTTTAATTATATACAAATATACATAGGATATAGGAAGACCATCCTTTACTCCTCTTCTCCTTCCTGAAGACGTTTAAGGGTTTCCAGAGTCATACTCTTCATACCAAGACGCGAGAGTAGGAATTCGAACCGTTCTCTAGGTAATGCCTTGGTGAATATGTCCACAAGCTAATAATCCGTCATCACGAAGTACAATTCAACCACTCCCTTTTAAACCTACTCTCTAATGAAATGGTGTCGTATGTCAATGTGCTTGGACCGGGAGTGTTGAACATTGTTGCAGCAGAGAGCAATGGCACTGTGGTTATCATAATACATGGGAATCTTATTAAAGGCAAAACCGTAGTGTGTAAGCTGTGACCTCATCCAAAGTATATGAGCACAGCATCCAGACATGGCAATGTATTCAGCCTCCATGGTTGAGATCGTAGTGCTTTTCTGTTTCTTTGATGACCAGCTGACTAATTTATCTCCAAGGAACTGAGAACTTCCTGATGTACTTCTTCGTGTATCTTAACAACCTATATGGTCCGCATCTGCATAGGCCGTTAGTGCCATAGCGGTGTCTTTCATATACCAAAGTCCCCAATTAATTATTCCTCTGAGATACTGAAAGACCTATTTAAGTTCCTCAAGGTGCTCTTTGGTAGGCGATGCCTGATACCTAGCACACATGCATACAACAAATACAAGGTTAGGTATGCTGGCAGTGAGGTACATTAGAGAGCCGACCATACTACAAAATCGAGTCTGGTCAATTAGAATCCATAAGGGGTCCTCATCCAGTTTAAGTCGATCCACCATTGGTGTATCAACAGGGTCACACGAATCCATACCAATTTTCTTTAAGATTTCTAGAGCAAATTTTGATTGATTAATAAAAATGCCTCTGGGACTTTAAGAAACTTGTAATCCTAAGAAAAAAGACGTTTGTCCCATCATTGACATTTGGAATTTTGAACTCATCTCATTGGAAAATATGTCACATGCATTAGGGTCGGTCGTGGCAAATATGATATCATTTACATATATTTGAATAAGAAGAATATGTTTGCCTGTTTTCCGAGTTAATAATGTTAGGTCAACTACACCCTTGGAAAACTTGTTGTCCAGAAGAAACCGTAACAAGGTGTCATACCATGCTCGAGGAGCTTGGTTTAAACCATACAGATCCTTCTTCAGACGATAAACATGTTTCGAATGATCTGGATCAATGAAACCCTCTGGTTGACTAACATAGACTTCTTCCTTTAAATTTCCATTAAGGAATGCTGTCTTGACATTCATTTGATAGATGGTCATGTTTTTATTGGCGGCATTGGCGATGAAGATTCTTATAGCCTCGATGCGTGCAATCGGAGCAAATGATTCCTCAAAATTAATACCCTCCTCTTGTCGATAACCCTTGGCAACAAATCGAGCCTTGTTCTTCAGAACATCACTGTACTTATCAAGCTTAACTTTGTAAATCCACTAGAGAGATATAATCATGACATAGTCTGGTCAAGGTACTAATTCCTATACTTGGAGTCGATCAAATTCGTGAATCTTATCTTGCATGGCTTGAAACCAGTAATCTTCAGTTATGGCAGATTTAAAGTTCTTTGGTTTGACTTTTTGACAGTACAGAGTTATACAAGCACCATAAGGCATCAGTTACAAGTTGTTTTTAGGTGGATACCGGTCGAGAGGGATTGCCAATGACATTATCAAGTGGGTGATCATTGCTTCATTTCCTGAGATGATGATGTAGTTGAGTGACATAAGTTGATTCCTCTAAACTAACATCCCTGGATGATGAGGCTTTAGAACTAGGTTCCGGACCAAACACGTTTACGAAGGGATTGTTGTTAACAGAAGCAAAAGGATTTTCTTTAATAATTGTTGATCCAGCTACAACGCCTTGTTGTGAACTTGGAGATTGTAATGCCGAAGATGATGGTGAATGACTTTGAGAAGGTGCATCTTGTTCAATGGTAGTAGAAGAAGGTGTACCGGTTAAATCACTAGAACTTGAACTACTGGAGCAGGAGAAACTGGTCGTTCAACACGAGGAGGTTCTAGGTATTCATCGAATAGTGGTTGGAATAAAATCTCTAATTCTTTATTTATTAGGGGTACTTAAGGTGCTGCAAGAACCGGATTGGGTACGAGCCCTGAAATTATCTGTCCAGGCGTCAGAAACGAAGGTGCGGGTCCTGTACTGAGTTGCACAGGAGCCACAGGCTCAGACAGCTCATCGAATTGAACGTGAATAGTTTCCATGATTCGTCGGGTTCTTTTGTTGTATATTCTATAACCCTTCCTCCTTGGTGCATAACCAACGAAAATTCCAATATCAGCTGTTGGTTGTAATTTTCCAAGATCTGCGCTGTCATTTTTAGGGTAACAAAGTGTAAAACCTAAAAATCTCAACAAGTGTAAAATTACCAAAATACCCCTAATGCAAGAAAATCCATAAAAGCTTAAATAAAATTCATTTAAATGTTAGAAATTATGAAACTACAACATGTGACAATTATGAAATTTTTGTAAGATTAAAATACTTTATATTATGTAAGAAAAATAATTAATAACTTTATTGTATAATTATTTATGCGAATTATATATGTATTTAATCATTATACTTTACAATTTATATAAAATAAATAAGGAAATTACCAAAAATTATGCAAATTTAATTAAATCTCGATTTATTTCCATTTTGAATTAAAAGCCCTAAAAATCGGCCAATATACCCATTATACTTCTTTTATGATTTTATTTGGTTAAATCCTAAAAACTAAAATAAGCCGAAACCCTAAAATACAAAGTGGCGGCATAAAAGTTCTTTCAAGGGCAAGGACGAATTTTCTAAGGTGTTTTGAAGATCAAGGAAGGTGGGAAAAATAGTGGGAAGATTGTAGAGTGCTTGGTTCGATCGGGGTAATTGTTTTGGTTCGAAAAACAAATTCGTGTATTAATAATTCGAAAAATCACCAAAGATCATCAAGGGTATTTTTGTATCTCATTTTCATCATATTAATTCGTTCTAGGATTAAGAAAAATTACCATGCATGTTATATTGATCGAAATAATTAAAACATGTTCGAAACCCTAATTTTTAGCTAATTATGAAATCGGCATAAATAATATTTGTAAAATTGATTTTATATTTTTCTAAGGTTTTTCATATCACATATAACTCAGATAAATTGTTGGAAAAATTTAGGAAGGATTCGAATAATTATTGGGGATTTATCATTGTTTGCCGATTTCGAATTAAAGGAAAAAGGAAAGAAATAAAATTAGGGTTAGGGTTTTGATAATTTTTCCAGGTGAATTTAATTCCAATGATTGGTAAATAATTATGTTTGTGATTGGGAAAAATTTAATTAGGGTTTTAGTGATTTATTTGTTATCCGATTTGCTATTTAAAAGTATAAGGACTTGTTTTGTAATTTCTGAAACTATGGGGTCTGTTTTAGACATGTTATTATATTTATTATATTCTGTATAAAATAAGTTGGGGGGTATAAAATGTCATATTGATATTATTTTGGATTAAAATGGTTAATTACATATAATAAGTAATTAGAAATTAATTAATTAAAATAGAGGGACTGAAATTGTAAATTCTGAAAAGTATAAGGTTTGGTTAGTATTTAATGTATAAAGTATGATTTTGTCATATTTGAATCTATAAGGGCTTGTTTTGTAATTATGGATAATTAAAGATAATGTTTAATTAATTAATAAACCAAAAGGGCTAAATATGTAAATTATGTAAAATTAAGGGTTTGACTTGTAAATACAGAAAATGGAAGGTATAATCTGAATAAAATGTGAAACTTTGATATTTACACTTTTAACCTTGAAAATTGTTGATTTTGTATATTAAACCCTAAAATATGGAAAGTTGTCATATTTAACCCTAAACTTGTAAGGTTGGCATATTAAGTCCCTAAGCTATTCAAAATACTTAATAGAATCTCAAATGATGAATATTACTAATTTTGGAAACTTACTAAAAATGGAAAGTTACTAAAAATGGAAAGTTACTAAAAATATTGGAGAATGTTACTTAAAATGGAAAGTTACCTAAAAATGGAAAGTTACTAAAAATGAAAGTTATAAAAATGACAAAGTTACTAAAATAGGGAAAGTATTAGCTTAAATGGAATGGTTGTCATTCGAATTCATCATTTTTAGGTTCGGTCTAAGAGGGTGTGATTTTGATATTCCTATGGTGTTTTCTTGATTATTGCTTTGCTTCGGAATAAGGTACAGATATTCTGACTTATCGTTTTGGTGCTTCTCATGACAATATATCCTCTCCATCTTGATTACTTATAGTGATTTGCTAATTTGCTCTGAGCCTTTTATCTGGCTCTCTTATATGATCTGTTATTATGTTTCTATGATAAACCCTGCTATGATTCCTTTGATATTTGAACCTTTGACATTGAAAAATAACCTTTTTTTGGGCTTCAAATTTTTGAAAAAAAAAAAAATTTTTCCACCTTTGAAATGGATTTTGAT
Organism: Tanacetum coccineum; assembly: GCA_026074375.1. Taxonomy (NCBI): domain Eukaryota; kingdom Viridiplantae; phylum Streptophyta; class Magnoliopsida; order Asterales; family Asteraceae; genus Tanacetum; species Tanacetum coccineum. The sequence goes on from BQNB010005934.1 coordinate 21,904, forward strand.
ATGACTTTGCTTGAACCCCTCGTTTGAGATCCCGAGCCACTATTTGTTTCCTAGCCATGAAGGTAACATGGCCGTGTCATTGATGCACCTTTGGCATGACTCATGTGTGGGTGAGTGATTTCTCACACCGTCCCCCATTTGATATTATATGGCGCCATTATGAAGCATTATTATTTTGTTTATGGGGCGTATGGATGCATCCATAGATTTGTTTTGTACTTCGATGGATTATGACATTATGTATATGTATATTTGGTGACTTGATGGTATGGGTGAAATTCCAAGTATTTATCATTTTGGAGCTTCACGGACTCCATGGTTACTATGATATGATTTGTTTGGGCTTGGTAATTGGACTTGATTTGACTTTCTGATTCATCTTACCTTATATTTGTATTCCTTTGATCATGTCTTGTGATACCCTTTGTACCTTATTTAGAATCCTTTTGATTTATCGTTTCTTTTGCATCGATTTATATATATCTGTTCACTGGGCTTTGTAAGCTCAGCCGCACTTTCTTTTCCTGCGGCAGGTATCTAAGCTAGGAGCTGGGGTTGCTTTCGGGATATGAGTGCTGAGTGTGGACTTACCCTAGAGATCTTAGTTTTGATATATGATTTGTTTCTTTTCGAGACATTCGTTATTTCGGTTATTTCGTTTGGATATGTCTGTCCTTTAAGACTTATGTACCTTAAGTCATGTTGACTTATTTTCCTTTGGTTATTTATTTGAGACTTCCGCTGTTTATGCTTGTGTTATGATTATGTATGCCTTTGATGTCACACCATATTTGTAATACTTCTACCCTTTAGGGTCGGGGCGTTACAACAACATTCTTTAGATAAAAACTATACATGTTGTTCTGTCTGGGAACTTTAAGAAGACTGACTTCATCAAGTAGTAAGTCAGAGATAGATAACAGACATTTAGCTTAGTAAAAAGAACACTGTTTTTCTTGTTACACAATTGTGAGACAGAGAAAAGATTAAACTTAAGTTCCTTTACAAAGTATACATCTTCAAAGTCTAATTTCAAGTCCTAATTGTAACACTTTTCTAGTAATTTTACCTTCTTTTAGAACTTCCTGCAATTGAACAAATCACCATCTACTCTTGATAATATGTAGGAAGGACTTGTTTCCTGTCATTTGCCGGGAGAATCACACTGTTAAAAAAATACCGATGATCTGATAAAGTATATTATGGATTACCCTGCACTCAAAATAAGAGAATTAGTTTCTCTTGGGGACCCAAGCCATTACTGACTTGAGTCTGCCTTGTAGATCAACATAGTCAAATCTTTTAAGCATGTATGATCCACTGTCTTTGGAGGTATGGTCAATAAAATTTCCTGTTGGTCTTCAAATCCAGCATGCTGAGGGGACTTTACAGCATTTCCATTTCCCACAGAGCGTCTGCTTTGGACCAGTCGTAGTTACATTGTTAAACTCTAGAAGTTTTAAACTTTTTCCGTTAAGATTATTGGGTTTTAAGCTGCATATTTTTGGTTAATAAGTCATTCTTACTGGTGAATGTGCTTTAAATAAGAATATGTTTTGGGGAATGCATCCATTCACTTTTATTTAGGGGGGTGGGGGGGATAGCAGTATAAACACGCCTGGCAGTTACTATGATGGCTGCGCTCTTGGAGAGCTTTGCTTAGCAGTATTAACTGGTACTTGTCCTGACTTTGTTACAACTGTTGTTGGAATAAAATTCATTTTGGTTGTGGGTGGTGTAAATTTTTTTGGTGGTTCACACCCTCTGAACATTGTTCCATACTGGTCTAATTTCTTTTGATTAGTAGCCATTCCCTTTTTATTCAAACAAATGGTTTTTCTTCCATTTTCTTGTCATGAAAATCACAGTCTTTGATTAAATGGTTGAAACTCCCACAAACAAAAACAAGCTTTGATTATATAAAATCAAAACCATTTTTCCTAGTTTCTGGAGTCATCTTTCTGTTCAGGTTTTCTTCTATTATCCCTAGGACTTTGACTTTTCCTAGGATACTCTTCTTGCCTATGTGTGTTTTCCTTTTAAACAAATTTCACATTCCATAAGATTGACATATTTGATTTTGTAAACTTTGGTATTGTTGATCAGGTTTAGGATCTAATCACACTGTTCATTATCACATTAGTGTCCCAATCTTCAATGTAGGTGCATAGGACTAATAGTTTTAGGATTTCTACAATTTCCTTACTAGTCTTAGATATTACTAGTTTCAATTTTTTACTCACTTTAGTCTTATAGACAGAATCATCTAACCCAGCAAAGGATAAGTCAGGTCTTGAGGGCATGTAGTTCCCAGTGTAAGGAGGGGGAACTGTATGAAACCCTTTACCTGTTTTGAATCTATCATTTACTGGACTATCATCCACATCACTTTCTCTACTGTTAAACACACTATGAACCACTTCACTCTCATTCATTTGACTATCATAACCAAGACCAGCTTTGTCTTTAGCACTTATTTGACCTATTTATCGTTTAGTTAGATTATTTGATGAATTCTTCAAAATATTTAGTTTAAGGTTTCAAAGTCATCTTTTCTTTTAAGCTTCTTCTAACTGATTTTTAAGGTCTTTGATAGAGATGTATTTCAGTTAGACATCACACTTTAAAAATGCAATGTCTTCTTCATAAACAACTTCATTCTTTTCTTGAAAAACTATCCTAGCTTCTAATGATTCTAATCCCATTTGATAACCTATAATTTCTAGATTAGATTTTTAAGAGCATCACGTTGTTGATCATACTGTTTTTGAAGAGTTTCATATGATTTTAAGCGATCTTTAGAGCAAGTATGTACCTCAAAGCCATTAGAGCAAGGTTTGTGATGCCTTCTTCAGCCTGAGAGCTCCAATCATAACCACCTATCCCATCTTGAACCAACAAGGAATTTGCAGGAGTCTCCACTAGTATAATCTTTCTTTGAGCATCTCTATTTCTATTCACCTGATTCGTGGTGCCCTGTATTATATAGCAAAGTGACCTCTCCTTGGCTGTTGTAACATTTAACTTTAGTTTATCAAGCAACAGTGTATTTGCCATTGAAATTCAGATTCCTTCTTGTCTTCTTTAAGAATCTCTTCACCCTCATGGTAAGCATGACCACCTGCCATTTAAGATCCATCTCTTCAAGATCATCAGTATCAATCTGCTCCAGATCTTCATTGTCCAATTGTGGACTATTAGATTGATTAGCAAAGAAGGAAAACATGACATCATCAGCATAAGTTGAGGAAGAAGCTTGTCCTTGTGAACTAGCAGTAGAAACTTCATGAGCAGTATTAACTGCTTCATTAGTACTGCTAGTGTTTTCTGAAGATACAAAAGCCACATTCTGAGAGTTTGAGCTTGAGCTTGATTGGCCTTTAATCTCAGCTTCATACACCTTCAAATTGTTGTACAAATCATCCATGCTCAAAGTGTTAGATCAGGTTTGTTTCTCAAGATTAAACTAATATTGTTCCAAGCTGATGGTAGACTTCTCAGCAACTTCAGATTTGCATCTTCCTGAGAGATAACTTCACCATGAATTTCCAATTGGCTGATGAGTTTCTGAAACCTATCATAGGTTTTATCCAGTCCTTTAGATCTTGATGCAGTAAAATTCTCATATTGCTGCTTTAGAATGGTCTTTTGCATTTTCTTTGTTTCTTTGTTTCCTCCAAACCTGGCCTTGATTGCTTCCCATAAGGTCTTTGCATCATTGATTCCAAGAAACTTTAATAGGTGCTCATCAGGAATGGCCAACAACATAGTACTTTTTGCTTTCAATTCATTCTTTCTTGCTAGCTTTTGTTCATCAGTTTTAGGAGGAATAGGACCCTCAGTACCAGCACTAGCTGATGCAATAGCAGGTGCATCACCATTCACAATAACCTCCCAAAGAGCATAATTAGTATGAGTAAGATATTGCTCCATTCTTATGCTCCATAGATCATAGTCTCCAGTGTTGAGTACTGAAAGTTTTAGTACAGACACTATTTGGGTAGTTTCTGATTGTGATTCCATCTTCTCTTGATTATGAGATCTTATGTAGATATAATGTTCTTCTTATTCAGAGTTTCTCAACAAGCTCTGATACCACTTGTTGATCCCTTCTTGACAGATCTTACTTAGCCTGTTAAAGCTTAGTTATATTAGATAGATCCAAGACAACTATAGTAGAAACTAAGATTAAGAATATCCCAAACTATGCGAATTAGTTTGTATAATATAAGAAGAAACAATAAAACAGTAAAAACAAGATCTTGACTAAACTTTCAATATATTGAACACTATTTTGAGTTACAAAATTATAACAACCCACAATTTTCATCACTGTAATTTCCAATTATATTATATTAAATACTACTTTTTCACAGATTTTTTTTTGCGTTATTCCATTCTGTAACATAGTTTATATTTCTAAAGTAAACGAGCTCACGCAACTTACCTATGCCAATTTCTATCTACGTTTATATCAAGTAAACTCCATTAATAGGTTAAAGTTAATATTTGATATTCCTATATATCATGTACGTTATCTATTTTACCGTAATTTTCTTATAATGATTCAATAAATGAACTTTATCCGTTAAAGTTCTATACCAATACCCTAACTACATGTAATTGTATCATATAAAAACGAATGTACAAGCTTATGATGCATATGTACAATGTATTCACTAAGCTATAAATTCAATTGTGTATTTCCCTCTAAAAATCATGGACAAACTCCATTAAAGCCTTAAAGTTACATGACGTTTAAGCATGATATTCAAATGAGTTCCTTTCCCTCCAAATTCTGCAAGGCTTCTAAGCACAACATTTAAATATTTTTTTTCCTCCAAACACCATTCCACACTCGTCCTAAACCAAAACCCTAACCCGAAAACCCTAGCAACCCGATACCAACTTAAAAACTAGTTCATAAATATATGATTCAAAATATGTTCCGTGATAAACATAGGATTGGGGGAAAATCAGTAGGCTTTAAGTATTAAGAAATTTCTAGGTTAATATCCCTAGGTTTGTGTATATTATGCCAGTTACTCGAACCCGGTTCAATGTCGGATGAACTAGTTATAGCCGAAATAGAAAAGGTGTGCAGATTCTGCACACCTATAGTAAACTGCTATTATCTCTAGATTTTTGTATAGTAACCCCTAAATATGTAAAACTAAAAGTTGTAGAGGACTTAAATATCTAACCATGCTCACTGGTTTTAGCTTCATCAGAGTTACGGTTTTTAAATGGCAACCATTTTACTGAGACTAATATTGGCTGTCCAAAAACAGCCATGCCCTTTCATTAAAAATTCAACCCTTGAGCCGCAAGCAAGACCCTTTGGCCACCACTAAAGACCCTTGGGCACCACTTCAAGTAGCTTGGCCACTACTCCACTCTAAAAACTTGGCCATTACTTCTCTTCTACACTATAAATACACGCATACATATATTCATTCATCATTCACCATTCAAACTCAAAACAACTTTAAAATGATGATCTAACCAAAGACTTAGAAGAGAAGAAAAGAAAGAACTCAGCATGTAAAAGCCAGAAATATGGAAAAGAGGTCCTTGATTCTCTCAAAAAGAGTGTTTAACCATTCAAGTCATTCGACCCATTTCCACCATTTTTGACTCATTTCAAGTTCAAGTAAGCTCATAACTCGTTTAATAAACTCTTTCCTTGTTTTAGAACTTTCATAAGCTTTGTTAGATCCTATATAAACTCTTGTTTATGCCTTGAAACCACATCCGTGCGTTTTGGTTTTCCTAAACCAAACGTGCCCATTTTGATCTTTCTAGTTCATAAGCTCTTTTGATAAGCTATAAGCTCGTAAAACTTATTTATTCTAACTTATTTTAGCTTATAGTAATAAGCTATTAACCTGCAAATTACTTTATATATTGAAAAATATCAAGATTATGAATTTTGGACTAAAATTGTAAATATTTTCATGCACAAGGGTATATATTGTAAATTTCTGAAATTATATAGTTTTGGGTCAAAAATGTCATTTTCCTAAAGTTATAACTACAAGGGGCTGTTTTGCCAAATTTTAAAGTCAAAGGTTTAATATATATATATATATATACTTTATATATATAAAGGATTAAACTCATAAAAGTATAAAAATCAAGGGTATATATTGCCATTTTTGTATTCTTAAAAATATAAAATGTAATATTTTTGTATAAATTATAAAAATATATATAAATATTATAAGACTTGATTTTATTAAAACCTGACACATTTGTCGTTATTAATCATCTATCGACGCATTATAAAACAATTACATATTTAACGTAACTTATCATCGACTAGCTTTTGAAGAAACTTAAAATCTTATCGTATCACGTTACTAGGGAATTTCATGTGAGGGGTTTCATTTGAGTATACGTTTTGATGAGTTTGCTGGATTTACGATTTAAAGTGTCTGGTATGTGTTTAATTACACATACCCTTTGCCTATAAAAACGGACTTAAAAGACCAAAAACATACAAAAATACATTGTATTTGTGTGTTTTGCATTTATATTGTGCTGGAAACAGATATCAACAAAAAGGACGAAAATCAAGCCAAAACGAACAAAACCGAGCACGGGAATGTAAAGAGCGTAAAAAGCCAAAGTCAAAAAGTCAAAGTCAAAAAGTCAACCAAAAAGTCAACCCCGCAAAGTCGAAGTCAAACCAAAGCCGAAACCGAAGAAAACTTATCCGGCCAACCCGAACCTTTTTATTGGGCCAAGTCGCCAAATAAAGCAATCAAGATAGGATTATATTTAGCCTTATCTCAAATTGGGCTTATATTCCAAATCTGTCAAGTTAAAAAGCCCAAAACCATTTAACAAGCCCAAATGGCCTGATCCAGTCAACACCCTGGTTAAGCGACTATTAAGTCGTATAGGTATATCTCTGTTAACCCCTTAACACGTTAGTCCTTCAAGACTAACATTGGTTAGTCATTGAGGACCAACGACCAACAACAAATCAATCAGGACCAAAGATGCAGGTACAAGGAATGTGGCTTGTAATTCAACTTATTCACATGATAGGTCCATGAAATCTTGAATCAATCATATCAACATGTAAGATTAGAGAGAATGAGGGCAAGTAAAGGGAAAATTCAAATCTTATTATGGAGGGAAAAATGAGAGTTTATTACAAGGGCATCACCCTTTAATGAAGATTAGAGGGCTATTTATAGGCAATGGGAGGGAGGGCTTACCTTCTTTATTTTCCTATACTTGTCCATATACTAGTCCTAGACTTTGGTTTTTATCTATTTCTTATTAAAGCATAATCAACTTATTACAAGCTATGTTTAAAATAAACTAATAAAAATAAATTCTTAATAAAAAATATAATAAAAACCACTTAATCGACACTTTTCATAAACCTAACAATCTTCCCCTAAGGGTCGATTATTCTGGGCATTCCCTCCTTGGTCCAAGTGGTCTTTTATTCACGTACATCTCCTATCTTCTCATTTGATCTCGATAATTCAATCGAACTTCAATCTCTTCTTCAAACAACTTAAGAAACTCAATATTTATCATTTGTGAGTTCTTTTTGCACATAGCATTACTATGTCTTCATATATTATACTCTTAGTCTTTAAGCGTTCTTCTCAGTGTTGCATCACAAAACTTATGTATCTCTGAAGGTCTCATCACCCTTTTCTCTTTCTTGCTATTAGTGTAAATGATTCCATGTACTGGCTCATAGACAATAGAAAAACATTCATTTCTTCAATTCTGGGAATGTAATTGGTTTGGGTGCAATGAGTAAATAATCTTCTGTTGATAGCTTTCGATTCCAAGTTGAAAATCGTGCACTCTTTCCCATATCACTGAACTCCTGTTTTAAACTGATAGGAGCATAGCATTCCTATATAGCATAATCAGGTACCTTGTTATTCATGATCAGCAGAATACCCATGTTTTAATGTCATTCTTATTGAGGTTCTTGTAATCTGGCTCAGTTATTGAAAATGCAATCATTAGCCTCTTCTTGCCACAATCTCTGTGATAAATTATGTTCATGACCCAATTTCCAGTATGTCTTGATGACTTAAACGATCTTAGAGTTTGAATAGATCTCTTCCTTCGGTCTTCCAGGTTCTTTCTGTCTCCTTATGTAGAAGATCTTCACATGAGGATTCTTCCAATTTTCAACACCATATCTTGCATAAGGATTAAACTTCTTTATACACTTATTATCCCATCTAGAAGTCCGTTCTTCAATATCATCATCATTGAAGACAATTGCTAGAAATTTATGAAAGTGAAAAAACGATCTTCTGGACCTGAATTTCCTTTCTTCAATTACTAAATGTCTTGATTTGATCAAGAGATAGTGCTGGAGCTTCAGATCATCTTTGACAGCTTTGAATAATGGTGTGATCTTTTGTGGATTGCCGGAGAGACAAGAATTTCTTTCTGCTTTCCCAAACAATGTCAGCTTTGCCAAGAATTCATCCATCTGATCAATGTGATATGATGTTCATATCCTGTGTACATCTTTGTATTAGCATCTCATCGCCATCTTCTCTCCAAACTTAGCTTCATTCAAATTGTCAAAGATATCTCTTCCATGATGTCTTGGTTACTTGCTTTAGTTGGAATCTCTTCATCATCAGACGCATATGAATCGTCCAGAAATCCAATTCATCATCTTGTCTTGATTACCTGAAGTAAGAAGGACATGGTTCCCTACATTAACTTGTACAGACAATGACTCTCCAGATACATATGCTTCATACTCCGATGTCTTCTGCCGAGTTTATGCTTAGTAAAATTCCCTATATCGAATAGATCGAAAAGATCGAATATATCTATTACACTGATATTTCGTACTGAAATTGCTAAATTTACAAGAAAAAGTATTTCGAAACTCAAAACCACTCTATCGAGAATGCAAAGCTTCAACCGAAAATCAAAACCACACTTCCAAGAATGAAATGAACACTTCCGAGAACACAATAACGTCCAAAAACTTGAAATCACACCCAAAATCAATCTTGAAACCTCATTAACACCAACCGAATTCGGAAACCATCACTTCTTGATTCTCGATCGAACAAAATCACATACAATCATAGCACTTCTAATCTCATTGGCGATTGATACCCTTGATTAGGATCACATGAATCTTGAATTAATCATATCACATGTAAGATAGAGAGAATGAGGGCAAGTAAGGGAACATTTCAAACATTTTATTGGAGGAAAATGAGAGTTAATTACAAGGGCATCCTCCCTCTAATGAAGATTAGAGGGCCTATTTATAGGAAATGGAGGGAGGATTCCTTATTTATTTTCCTAACTTGTAAATATAGTCCATAGACCTTTTGGTTATTATGCTATTTCTTACTTAAAACCATAATAATCCTTATTACACAAGCTATATTAAAATAACAAAATAAATTCTAATAACAAAATATTAGTAAACCACATAATCGACACTTTTCATAAACCTAACAATCTTCCCCTAAGGGTCGATTATTCTGGGCATTCCCTCCTTGGTCCAAGTGGTCTTTTATTCACGTACATCTCCTATCTTCTCATTTGATCTCGATAATTCAATCGAACTTCAATCTCTTCTTCAAACAACTTAAGAAACTCAACTTTATCATTTGTGAGTTCTTTTTGCACATAGCATACTTGAACATCATTATAATAACTCTTTAGTCCTTTAAGCGTTCTTCTCAGTGTTGCATCACAAAACTTATGTATCTCTGAAGGTCTCATCACCCTTGTTTTTTTCTACCCCCCCCCCCCCCCCCCCCTTTTACCTCTCTCTTTCTGCTTATTAGTGTTAATGATTCCATGTATGGGAGTATGACATAGAAAACACATCATATTCTTCAATTCCTGGGAATGTAATTGTTGGTGCAGTGAGATTAATCTTCTGTTGATAGCTTTCGATTCCAAAGTTGAAAATCGTGCACTCTTTCCCATATCACTGAACTCCTGATGAACACTGATAGAGACCATAGCAATCCTGTATTAGCATAATCAGGTACCTTGTTATTCATGATCAGCAGATACATGTCTTCAATGTCATTCTTATTGAGGTTCTTGTAATCTGGCTCGGTTATTGACACTATGCAATCATTAGCTCTTCTTGCCACAATCTCTGTGATAAACTTATGTTCATGACCCAATTCCCAGTATGTCTTGATGACTTGAACGATCTTAGAGTTTGAATAGATCTCTTCCTTCGGTCTTCCAGGTTCTTTCTGTCTCCTTATGTAGAAGATCTTCGCATGAGGATTCTTCCAGTTTTCAACACCATATCTTGCATAAGGATTAAACTTCTTTATACACTTATTAACCCATCTGGAAGTTCGTTCTTCAATATCATCATCATTGAAGACAATTGCTGTAAATTTATGAAGTGACAAAACGATCTTCTCAGGACCTGAATTTCCTTTCTTCAAGTACAAAAGGTCTTGATTGATCAGAGATAGTGCTGGAGCTTCAGGATCTCTTTGACAGCTTTGAACTAATGGTGTGATCTTTCGTGGATGCGGAGAGACAAGAATTTCCTTTCTGCTTTCCCAAACAATGTCACTTTGCAAGAAATTCTTCATCTGATCAATGTGATACTGATGTTCATCATCATGAAGTACTTCTTTGTATAGCATCTCTATCCGCCATCTTCTTCAACTTAGCTTCATCAATTGTCAAAGATATCTCTTCCATGATGTCTTGTGTTACTTGCTTAGTTGGAATCTCATCATCATCAGAAGCATAAGAATCAGTCCAGAAATCAAATTCATCATCTTGTTCCTTGTTTACCTGAAGTAGAAGGTAAATGGTTCCCTCATACATTAACTTGTCCAGACAATGACTCTCCAGATACATATGCTTCATACTCCGATGTCTTCTGCCGAGTTTATGCTTAGTAAAATTCCCTATATCGAATAGATCGAAAAGATCGAATATATCTATTACACTGATATTTCGTACTGAAATTGCATAAATTTACAAGAAAAGTATTTTCGAATCTCAAAACCACTCGATCGAAGAATGCAAACTTCATCCGAAAATCAAAACCACACTTCCGAGAATGAAATGAACACTTCCGAGAAACAATAACGTCCAAAAACTCGAAATCACAGCCAAAATCAATCTTGAAACCTCACTTAACACCAACGATTCGGAAACCTATCCACTTCTGATTCTCGATCCGCACAAAATCACATACAAAATCAAGCACTCTTCTTCTCTATTGGCGATTGATACCACTTGATAGGTCACATGAATCTTGAATTAATCATATCAACATGTAAGATTAGAGAGAATGAGGGCAAGTGAAGGGAAAATTTAAATATTATTATGGAGGGAAAATGAGATGTTATTTACAAGGGCACAAACTTAATGAAGATTAGAGGGCTATTTATAGGCAATGGGAGGAGGCTTCCGCTTACTTATTTTCCTACCTTGTCAAAATACCCTTTTATTTAGTCCCTAGACTTTTGTTATTTATGCTATTTCTTACTTAAAGCATAATAAACCTTATTACAAGCTATATTAAACTAAACAAAATTAAGTCTAATAACAAAATATAATAAAACCACATAATCGGCAATTTTCATAAACCTAACATTCACCTTGAAGGACCAAAGTTGCCATGTCTCAAAACTTCAAACTATAACAACTTGGGCGCTAAATTGTTACTGTGCTTCTCTCCCAAACCACGTGACACTGTAGCACTCTTCCACAACCTGCCAAAAACCCTTAACCCCACATCACAAACATCAATTGCCACCTTTGCAATCCCCTTTAACACCATTCGTCAAAAGAAGAGGACAAAAGATCAATGGCTCAAATCATATGGCTTGAGTAACAAGATGGAATGAATGGCTTGGATTGAGGCTTACTTTTTCTCTATCAACTAAAGCACAAACAAGCACAAGAATCCTTCTGTTTAGCATTGGATATTAAATAGTTAGGTTTTTCTTTGTAAACATGATCTATTCTAGAGGGAATACTTAGGGTGTATGTATTTTAACTTTTTATGTTTTAAATTAATGCTTTTTGTTATTTTTAAATTCTGCTATTTTATTTTCAATGTCATTGTAACATTTTTAAGTTAATGAAAATTTCTGTTTTAATGTTATGCAAATCTGTCACTTTTTATTTTTTATTTGCACATTATGATATTTTGTTCAAAAAAGCCCTTTCTATAAGCTCTCATAAGCTTATAGAACCTGTTATAGCTTTTGTGAGTTTTATGTGTAGTTGGAATCAAAAATTTGGCATTTTAAGCTCTTTTGGATGATAAGCTAGCAAGGGGTGAGCTTATGGGTGTCTACAGCTTATTTAATAAGCTGAGCTTGTAGATTTAAGCTCATTTGAGCACTTATGATCCTTGTTTGGGCTAGGATCAAGGTACAATTTCACTTTTACTCATTTCAGCTTAATTTCAATTTAGCTTATTTTATTGCTTATTTAGTGTTTATTATTGCTTAATTATGCTTTACTTGTCATTATTTTAGCTTATTATGTCTTAAATAACTAGCTTATAGCATTAGATCTAGTTGAATTTGGTTTTCAAGTTAATCCTCTTTGATTAAGTAGTTAATACTACTTATTTTGTGTTGCTTATTCTAGTGCTTATTTTCTTAAGTTTATTGCTAACTTGTCTTTAAATATCATGTTTAAAATTTGTTTTCAAAAAATCAAAGCTTATTAAAGCCTATTTAAGCTTTGAAATTGATTCTTAAAAGTTAAAGGGGTGTTTGGCATAACAGCACTAACTCATGTTAGTGCTGTTAGTCAACCTTTTGGCTTTTAAGCCAACTTGATAAGCTCTAAATAGGACTTTTAGACAGCTTTTATTAGTTATTAAGGTTTAGTTTTAAGATTTAAGGTATTTCCTAAGTATGGTTTAAAACTGTGATAGTTTAGCTTATTAAAATTGCTTATTTGTTAAAATTTAGCTTAATAGCTTAGTTGTGTTAAATTTTCCACTGTTTGAGTTTCATATTGCTAGTAGTTAAAGCTTTATTTTGTATGCATTGTCATTTTAGGTTTTAAGGGTTTTAGCTTAAAATTGTCTTTTATTTTCAAAAAGAAAAAAATCTAATTTTCAAAAGCCAATGTAGGGTAGTTTAAGCTTGTTTTAGGATCTAATTTTCATAGGATAAGCTCTTTAGATATAGAGCTTGAACTGTTTTAGCTTAGTTTAGAATTTAGAGCTTATTTACTAGCTTAATTTTAGGGCTGCAAAAGTCACTTTTCTTCTTTTATAAAAACTTGAAAAAAAACCAAAAATATGTGTAGGCTGCCTTTTTCAAAGTACTTTTCCAGCTTATTTCCTTTTCACATTTGCTTAATTTCAGCTTTTTAGTATAGAATAGATATAGTAGTTCATCTGTTTTCGTGTTTTAGCTTAATGCAAGTGCTTATTCTTGTATAAAAAAGCTTTTAATTAGTTATAGCAACATTCGCAAGTGCTTGATTTTTTTGTACATTCTAATTGAGTTTTTAGCTCATTCATTTTGCTTATTTGCTTATTTTTAGCTTATTTGAGTAGTCTGAGTATCCTAGTTTAGCTAATTGTGGTTATTAGCTTATTGAAAGTGCTTATTTTGTCTTAGTTTTAGCTTAGAAATCCTTGGTGACCAAGTCTTCCTTTCACATCTCTTAAATTTTTTCTTAGGAGACTTAACACCTTTGATAATTCTTTACCGAATCTGAAAACTTTTTGCCTTTAATCTGGAAGAGATTAGTAGTGGCAGCCCCACTTCTTATTTAGATTTGTCTCTTCCAGATAATGAAGCATTCTTTTGTGATAGTGAGCCCGATTTGGGAAATTTCACTATGGATGTGGTGGAGGATATTTCTGATAATCCGACTAGAGAACTTTACGTTCATGTGCTTCATGATTTACCCACCCATCCCACCCATTAACTGGATTCGGATTTCACTATTTCTAGTGATTCCCTCGGAATTCACGACACACTTGTAGTTTCTTTTTCTTCGAACTATGATAAATAGAATTTTCGTTCCAGGGATTAGTCTGTGAAGTCCAATCAGTGATTGACACTTTGCTCCCATTTTCATTAGAAAATGTGGATAAAAGTTTTGAATACTGGTATTATTGCTTCTAATGAGCAGAAAGCTCCTTATCTCTTATCTCATCGGGGCTTTAAAGCTTTCCAGCTCATTTCTGAAAGCTCGATGATGATTTCTGGAGGGGACATTCCTATCTTGGATGTTCCGTTTCTCCATTTCTATCCTCCTTGACCAGCTCAAGTATAGGAGGTCGAGTCAGGCTTAAGACCCGGTTAGCAAAAATAAGCGCTTCGTGGGGGGGATGGAACCATGATTTCCTAATATATTTATTAATAGTAGTATGAATAAGTATGTTGTGAGGATGCCCGCCTCTACCTTTTCTCGTGTTTTGTGGTTTTTGTTGTATGTCCAGAATTTCCCGGATTGTGATGACTCTCGTGCTCTCGGTTTTGTCCTTCGATCACTCGAGCTTCACATCCTCAGCTTCATTTGGGAATCCAATATCTTAATCTTATCGACTAACGTTTATCTTTGAGCATACTTAATAAACGGCTTTAAATTTACGTAGAGACCCTTCTTAAAACATTGAGGACAATGTTTAGTTCTAGTATGGGGGGGATCTATCGATTTGATTATGCCTGCAGTCGTTGTTTTCACGTAATCCTGTTTTTACCACTAAAATACCAAAAAAATGAAAAAATTTAAAAATTTTCAAAAATAAAATAAGTGTTTTGTCACAATTTTGACTTTCCTGCTGGGTAGAATAAGAATAAATTTTGACTCGATCGAGCGGATCTTTGCGAAGAACAAAAAATGATAGAGTTAATTATGAGTTAGATGCTAAACAAGGATTAGTTAGAAATCTTAAAGAGATAATAAGTGCAGTTCGTGGCTTTTCTCTCCCATCAAGCTTCTAACGGATTTATAATACGTGCCTCTTTGGAAAAATAAACTTTATATCCAACAAATTTTTTGAAAGTATAGTCGATATCAATAATTTTAGTTCAAATTTATACTTAAATTTTCTAAAAAGGAATTTTCTCTATTTCGTGGTAAAAGAATGGAAAAATGGAAAAAAATGAGTAATAATTATAAACAGTAGGCTAATAAAAGTTTACTGCATCTTGCCGGCTCACAACCGATGTTGCAGTCTTATAAATAAGTCACATAGTAATTATCCGAGACTGATAAAAGTTTGTTGCATCTTGCCGGCTCACGACCGATGTTGCAGCCTTCTAAAAGGTCAAGGATTTAATTAGTTTAATGGATGTGTAATTATATTAAGTGTAGTAAACATGAATTAATAAATATAGGAAAAATCTATTTTTCTTAAATTTGTATATGCTTTTGAACTAAGACTATTACATTTTAAGTTGTAATTTTATGTATATACGGGAAATCCAAGGGTGTTGAAACCGAAGGTCCGTGAGTCCCGATACTAGTCTCTGTGGGGTGTCAAAAGCCTGGTCACTTAGCCGCAAGGTTGGGATGTGCCGAGACGAAAGTCGCTACATGGGATGATCTCGCCTTCAAACTCATTACTTTTGAGTGGAACGTGAAGCATGAAAATTTTGCAAAACGTTGATCTATGGTTGAAATTCAAAATAGCACATTAACCTAAGATATAATAATTGTCGGGAGCGAAAAGTTTCACAAGGTACAAGTATGAGCAGTGTTAGCATCTTAACCTGTATTTAATGGTGATTTTGTTTTAAGCTTGGTTTGGGACAAGTGAAAAGTCGGGGATGATGAATTTATCCTTTTTAGGGCATTTTAGGATTGAAATGTTTCTTGTTCTATGATCCCTAAAAGTTATCAAATAACGAAAGTCAAACATGTTAGTTAGTTGCTTAAAAAGAAAAGTACAAAAAAAATGAGAAAAATGAAAAAAACAAAAATATGTGTAGGAATAAGTGTATATATTGAAAAATGGTAAAAACGGGGCTTTTCAAAACTATTGATTCTTCAATTCCCCTTGATGAACACTTAGCTACTTTTCGAGGTAATTAGTCGAGGGGGATTGAGATTCTTAGTTTTCTTAAGTGTTTACTTATGGCATTGCGTGAGGACACGGCAATAGTTTAGTATGGGGGATTTTGGTATGTGTTTAATTACACATACCCTTTGCCTATAAAAACGGACTTAAAAGACCAAAAACATACCAAAAATACATTGTATTTGTGTGTTTTGCATTTATATTGTGCAGGAAACGGATATCAACAAAAAGGACGAAAATCAAGCCAAAACGGACAAAACCGAGCACGGGAATGTAAAGAGCGTAAAAAGCCAAAGTCAAAAAGTCAAAGTCAAATAGTCAATCGAAAAGTCAACCCCGCAAAGTCAAAGTCAAACCGAAGCCGAAACCGAAGAAAACTTATCGGGCCAACCCGACCCTTTTTTATTGGCAAAGTCAGCAAATAAGCCATAGAACTTGGCTTGTATAAGCCTTTATCTCAAAATTGGCTTATATTCCAAAATATGTCAAGTTAAAAGGCCAATACAATTTAACAAGCCCAACTGGCTGATCCAGTCAAACAACCTGGTTAAAGCGTCTGTTAAGTCGCTATAGGTATATCTTGTTAACCCCTTCACACCGTTTGTCCTTAAAGGACTAAACTTTCCTTAGTCATTGAGGACTAACGACGCAACAACAAATCAAACCAAGGACCAAAGATGCAGAGTACAAGGACTGTGGCTGTAATTCACTTATTCACCTTGAAGGACCAAAGTTGCCATGTCTCCAAACTTCAAACTATAACAAATTGGGCGCCAAATTGGTATTGTGCTTCTCTCCCAAACCACGTGCACATGTTGCACTACCTTCACCACAAACCTACCAAAAAATAACCTTTACCCACATCTAAACATCAATTGCACTTTGCATCCCCTTTAACTCATTCGTCAAAAGAAGAGACAAAAGATAAATGGCTCAGATCATTGGCTTGGGTTAACATAGATAGAAGATTGGCTTGGATGACGCTTACATTTTCATCTCACAAATCTAAAGCACAACAAGCTAAAAGACCCTGCTGTTTAGCATTTGTATAAGTGTACTAGGGTCTTTCTTTGTAAACAGGATCTAATCTAGGTGTAACTTAGGAGTAGTGTAATTTACTTTTTAATGTTTTAAATTAATGCTTTTATGTCATTTAAATTCTGTCATTTTATTTTCAAAGCATTGTAACCTTTTTAAGTTAATGAAAATTTCAGTTTTAAGTTTATGCAAATCTTTCCCTTTTTTATTTTTATGCCATTAAGCTATTTTTGTTCAAAAAGGCTTTTCTATAAGCTCTCTAAGATAATAGAAACCTGTTATTGCTTGTGGTTTTATGTGTAGTTGGAGATCATAAATTTAAGTTTTAAGCTCTTTTCCGTATGTTAAGCTAGCTAGGGATGAGCTTTTAGGTGTCTACAGCTTTTTTAATAAGACTGGCTTGTAGATTCAAGCTCAATTTGCAGCACTTATGATCCTTGTTTGGATAGGATCAAGTACAATTTCACTTTTACTCATTTCAGCTTAATTTCATTTCAGCTTATTTTATTGCTTATTTAGTGTTTATTATTGCTTAATTATGCTTTACTTGTCTTTATTTTAGCTTATTATGTCTTAAATAACTAGCTTATAGCATTAGATCTAGTTGAATTTGGTTTTCAAGTTAATACTGTTTGATTAAGTAGTTAATACTGCTTATTTTGTGTTGCTTATTCTAGTGCTTATTTTCCTGAGTTTATTGCTTATTTGTCTTTAAATATCATGTTTAAAAATGGTTTTCAAAAAATACTAGCTTATTAAGCATTTTTAAGCTTTGAATTTGATTCTTAAAAGTTAAAAGGGTGTTTGGCATAACAACACTAACTCATGTTAGTGCTGTTAGTCATCCTTTTGGCTTTTAATCCAACTTTATAAGCTCTAAATAGGACTTTTAGACAACTTTTATTAGTTATTAAGGTTTAGTTTTAAGATTTAAGGTATTTCTTAAGTATGGTTTAAAAGTGTGATAGTTTAGCTTATTAAAATGGCTTATTTGTTAAAATTTAGCTTAATAGCTTAGTTGTGTTATTTTTCTACTTGTTTGAGTTCATATTGCAGTAGTTAAAAGCTTTTTTTTTTTCTATTTAGGTATGCATTTGTCATTTTAGGTTTTAGCTTAAAATTGTCTTTTATTTTCAAAAAGAAAAAAAATCTAATTTTCAAAAGCCAATGTAGGGTAGTTTAAGCTTGTTTTAGGATCTAATTTTCATAGGATAAGCTCTTTAGATATAGAGCTTGAACTGTTTTAGCTTAGTTTAGAATTTAGAGCTTATTTACTAGCTTAATTTTAGGGCTGCAAAAGTCACTTTTCTTCTTTTATAAAAACTTGAAAAAAAACCAAAAATATGTGTAGGCTGCCTTTTTCAATAATACTTTTTTCTAGCTTTTTCCTTTTTCACATTTGCATAATTCGCTTTTTAGTATAGAATAGTTTATAGTAGTTCATCTGTTTTAGATGTTTTAGGCTTATTGCAGTGCTTATTTCTTGTCTAAAAAAGCTTTTAAAAGTCAGCACATATTGACCTTAGTCAGCATGTGCTGATTCTTTTTGCTACATTCTAATTGAGTTTTCAGCTCATTCCTTTTGCTTATTTGCTTATTTTTAGCTTATTTGAGTAGTCTGAGTATCCTAGTTTAGCTAATGGTGGTTATTAGCTTATTGAAAGTGCTTATTTTGTCTTAGTTTTAGCTTAGAAATCCTTAGTTTATACTTCTTAAGTTGCTGTCTTAGTAATAGTTTTTTATAGATTTCAGCTTATTTTACTTGCTTAATTTTTGTTCCCTAGTGCTTATTAGGGTTAGGTGATCATTTGTTGTTAGCTTATTGTTTTTTTCTTTTAGCTTTTTAGTGTGCTTAAGTCCATTTAGTTTTCCTTATAGTCATTTAGCTAAAAAAGTAAGTTGTCACTTTTTCTTTGCTTATATTTAGCTTATTTTTAAGTTTTATAAAAAGTTGCTTTTTAAAGTTTATTATTTTTGCTTATTTTAAAAGTTTTTTAAAAAAAAAGAAAAAAAATGTTTGTTAAAAAGGAGAGGCCACAGGGGTCGAACCTGTGACCTCTCCCTTTGCACACACACGTCCCAAATAACACACACACTAACCATCAGCACCAGTAGGACCATCTGGTCACTACTTGTGTAATTTAATTAATATAGTCACTTTTTAGTTTTAGCTTATTAGGTTTAAACGCTTATTTACTGCTTATTCGATTAGCCTTTTTTCCAGCTTATATTTTTCACAGATTCTAGATAGCTTAATGTACTTTCCACAAATTTTTTAGAATTTTTAAAAGTTGTTAACTATTTTTTATGCAATTTTTAGATTAAATCCGTTTTTAATTCATAATAAATAAAATAAAAGTCAAAAAAATATAATTCTTTTTTTTTAAATTTTCTTTTATCATTTAGTATTGTTAAAAATTAAATTTGCTTTTGTAGGGTTAAAATTTTAGAATTTGGTTTTTTAAAGAACGGGATTTGGTCTCGTTCTCGTTTTTCTTTGTTTTTTCACCTTAATTGTTTTCGTTTCAGGGTTTTTTTTTGTTCTTTCATTTTAGTTATTTAGGATTTATAAAAAGTTAAAAAATCATTTTAGGATTAAATTTTGATAATTTAGGTTTGAGTAACGTTTTTACTTTAGGATTCCCGTATACGTTTTTCTATTTCGTATTTGCCTTTCGTTTTTAGTTTATCTTGCCTTTTAATTGCTTTTTCCTGTAGAATTAGAAAACCCATTCAAAGCCTTGTTATTTTCAAATCAAATATCAAACGACTCTCGACAATTCCACTTGCTCGCCTCGTTGGGGAAAAAAGACCCAAGGTGATTCTTGCACGGATCTTTTATATCATAAGTGGAGTTTATTGAACGTTTTCCTAAAGGGTTGACTAGGTTGACTGCAGGGATTTATATTTGATATTTTATATATACTATTTGATACAATAATATCTAAAAAAGTGGTTATTAGTGTCCTAGTCCTTCAAACGTTTAATTACTGCATGAACTTGAATTATGATAGCCGAACAGTGATATAATATTTCCATAAATTAATAAATCAAAGTAAGATGTATGTTAAACTTTATAAAGTTTTAAAAACATAAACAATCACACTAAGACTTGACATATTACCCTAGGTTACGTGACGAGGCCGTTACTTTCATTTCATATACTTTTGCCATCAATCAGATTTCCCTGTTAAGGTGAGTTCATAGCCTCGTATTTTAAATCTTTTGAATACTTTATAAACCCACGAAGGGGATACATGCTTAAACTATGAATGCAAGTGTTTTTCCAATTGTATGCTATCCAGAAATATTATTGCCTAAGTACCTTCCATTGCCACTATTTCCATATCATGAAACATTAATTACTTACGAGTAAACGCAAATACTGTGGATAGATCTATTGGGGGTGACGACTCCCGTTGGTATACTCGTTCATGGGGTGACCAAACGCACTATATTTGACTTAATGGGTAACCTTGGCAAGTTACCTTTCCACAGGGACATTTGTTCCTTAACCAATGTCACTACGGTGATTTCCATGTTAACGTATTGATGCCGTGAGCTTAGGGTAATAATACTTTTTCCTATGATAATTGTACTCATTGCAATTATTACTATCTATGGGTGTATAACAACGTAACCCACTGTCTATGATGACTTGTATTTAACTATTTATCATAAACCTATGAATTTCACACAACCATTGTGTTGACCTTTTAGAATGTTTATCTCAGTTAATTGACCAACTTATAGCACGAAGTGGCACGGACTTGAAGATGGCTAAATTGTTATCATTCAAACTTTATGTTTCTAGATTTTGGGACCTTTTTTTGTAAAAACTATGATGAATAAATAAATTATAACAAAATTTTCCAAAAAGTCTCTTTATGAGTTGTTTTCTATGATTATGTCTGTTAATCCATGAAGTAATACCCTAGATTAGCTTCTGCTGCTATATGTCAAAAATGGGGGTGTTACAGATTGGTACTGTGCTCATGGTTATAGAGAAGAAGGTAAAACAGAAAACTATAACTACTTTTTTTCCATCCAAGAAAGTCCTCCGTGCCACTATAGTTTCCAGAATAGTATGTGTAAGAAATTTCCATGGCAGATAATACACTACTATTATATTATATATAAATAACTTATGTTATTTCCACTGGGTTGTTAGATAGTCATGTCTTCCCCCTCCCCTAACCTATTATTATCCTATCTGATTCCGATGTTGAGGATACTTTTTCCTCTACACACTCTCCTGACTATATCCCGGCTTCACCGGACTATTTCCCAGCCTCATCGGGAAACACCTCTCCTAACTTTTTAGATGATTTAACTAAAGGATCTTTTAGCCTCACTAGCCCTCTCACCTTTTTATGATGACCCATATATGAAGGTCATGCAAGCATATGATGCTACTGATAATGAATTACCACAAGCTCCTATTGCTCCACCGACTATTTTGCCTCCATCTCTAGTGTTATCACTATCACCAATGTTTGATTTCCTGACATTTCTTTCCTCCCGAGAAGATTTCACCACCTAAAGACGCTGAGACACCTGTTGAATCACCCATTCCAATATCTCCATCTTCATCAGTAGGATCTTCATCACCGGTTAGGTCAACTACACCACCGGTTAGGTCAACTACACCACCACCAGACTATCCCTTTGATAAGTCTATCTTTGCAAAGTTAGATAACTCATTATAGATCATACCGCAACCACTGGGAAGTGAACCAGTCCCCGAGAAACTTAATGAGTCAGATGCTTGTTAGAGTATTCATCTCTGGAAGTCTTAGATTCCAAAAGTTTTCTGTTATATCCTGCAATGTAATATCAAAGAATGACCACAAGTCTTTGTATTATAATTTTCATACCTTAACTTGTGATATGACTATATCGTTTTATGGATTCTTATTTTGTGTTGTCTTGTATATGTTGATAGATGCCTCCCAATAGAACATCAACATCTGTAGCACCAGCTATGACTCAGGCTGCCATCTGGCAACTAGTTGCTGATAGTGTTGCTGCCGCTCTGGAAGCACAAGCTATAACCATGGCAAGTACTGACAATCCAAATAGGAATACTGGACCAAGAGAAACTCCTGTAGCAAGGAAATGCACTTACAAGGATTTTATGAGTTGTCAACCTTCCTACTTTAATGGTACGGAAGGAGCTATTGGTCTCATTTGTTGGTTTGAACGAACTGAATCGGTATTTTCTCTTAGCAACTGTACCGAGGACTGGAAAGTGAAATTTGCTACTGGTACTCTCACCGAGGATGCTTTGTCCTTGTGGAATTCCTATGCCAAACCTATTGGAATAGAGTAAGCCAACAAGATAGCCTGGACTGAATTGAAAAGGCTCTTGACCAATAAGTATTGCCCTCGAACTGATGTCAAGAAAATGGAAGATGAATTTTACAACTTGGTTGTAAAAGGAAATGATCTCAAGACTTATGCTAGAAGATTCCAGGAATTAGCAGTCTTATGTCCAAATATGGTACCAAACACTGAGAAACTTATAGAAGCTTTCATCGGGGGATTACCCAGAAGTATTGAAGTAAATGTTACCGCTTCAAAGCCTCAAACTTTGGAGGAAGCCATTACTATAACCCAGAGGTTAATGAATCAGGTAACAAAGCACGATGCTGAGCAAGGAACCAATGGTTACAAACAAAAGTTTGATGATAGAAGAAACAACAACAACACCAACTACCCCAATAATCATGACAACAATAACTACCCCAATGATCGTAATAACAACTACCAAAATAACCGTAACAACAACAATAACAACCGTAACAATGATTACCACCAGCAGCAAGATGGAAGGCAGGAAACCTTCAGGACTTATGGAAACCGTAGATATAATGTACCTCATCCCCTTTGTAGGAAGTGTACACTGCATCTCACAGGACCTTACACTGTCAGGTGTCAGAATTGTAACAAAGTAGGCCATCAGACCAGAAACTGTAGAAGCTAAGAACTTCTGTTTCCAAATATCACTCTATCACTCAACTAAATCTCGAGACGAGATTTGTAAGGTTTGGGGAATGTAACAACCCACAATTTTATCACTATAATTTCCACTTATATTATATTAAATACTACTTTTTTACGGGAATTTTTTTGCTTTATTCCATTATGTAACATAGTTTACATTTCTAAAGTAAACGAGCTCACACAACTACCTATGCCAATTCTATCTAGGTTTATATCAAGTAAATGCCTTAATATGTCAAGTTAATATTCTAATATCCTCTATATCATGTACGTTATCTATTTAACGTAATTTTTATAACATTATTTCTAGATGAACATTATCCGTTAACATTTATATCAAAACCCTAATTATATGTAACGTATACATATAAAATGAATGTACAAGCCTTCAAACATATGTACAAGTTGCAATGAACAACATTTGAATATCTTTTCCCTCCTAAACCTAGTTACAACCTTCTAAAGCTCAATGTACAAGTCAATTAAGCATGGAATTTAAATCAAGCTCATTTTCCCTCTAATTTTGTTCTAATTTTCGTACAACTTCGTTAGCTTGGATTACAAGCTCACTTAACAATACATTTATGCTAAACTAACCTTAAATCATGCTAAACCCACACTCGTCCTAAACCCAAAACCCTAACCCGAAAACCCTAGCAAACCCGATACCACTTAAACTAGTTCATAATTATAGATTCATATTGGTCTTGATAAATAGGAATCTGGGGGCCAAATCAGTAGGCTTTGGGTATTAAGAAAAAATACTAGGTTGTATCCCTATGTCTCGTGATCATTTTGCCGGTTGACTCGACCCGATTCAATGTCGGATGAATTAGTTATAGCCGAAATGGCAAAGGTGCGCAGATTTTGAACACCTGTAGTAAATGGCTATTATCTCTAGATTTTTGTATAGTAACCCCTAACAAAAAAACCCTAACCTGAAACTAAAACCAACCTGACACCCTTAATTCTCTTTTAAACTAATTCTAAACCAAGCAAGCACCTTAGCACCACTATGACCTCACCACCACATCACCACCAAGCAGCCACCCTACCACCTCCATCACCATCCCACGTCACCCCTTGTTCACCAAGCAAAAACCTTCCTTGTCACCTTCTTTGCTAGCAGCGCCCACACCACCACTCCACACCTTTCATAGCTAGTTTCTAGCACTTAATACTCATCATACTAGCTACTCTTAGTCACTACTCTACCACCCTTGGCCACCACACCAAGAAAACTTGGCCACCAAGGGTGTTCGACCCCTATATATAGCCAAACCAAACACACACTTTCATTTCATCATTCCAACTCAAAACAGGTTCTATGCAAGCTAAAGAAGAGAAGTGAAGCCCCAAGATCAGTTTTGAAGCCAAGAATTCAGAGAAGGAAGCCATTGAAGTCATTTCCTAGGTGTACGACTCATATCAAGCTCATTCGACCCTAAATAAGCTCGTACGACCCATATAAGCTCAAAAGCTTGTTCTATAAACTCATATTCTGTTCTATATCTTTAATAAGCTCCTATAGATCTTAAAAGCTATTTATATAAGTTCAATAATCAATTTTATAAGCTTTTAAACAAGTCTTAAACATTCAAACCCATCGGGTTGATTTTTAAAACCAAACGAACCCATTTTGGTGTTTTTAAGCTCATAAGCCTTCTTCATAAGCTATAAGCTTGTAAAACTTATTTATTCTAACTTATTTTAGCTTATTGTAATAAGCTATAACCTGCAAATTGTTTTCTATATTGAAAAATACCAAGTTTATGATTTTGGACTTGTTTTGCAAATCGAATCCATGCAAGGGGTATATGTTGTAAATATTATGAAATTATAACTAGAGGGGCTGAAAATGTAATATTCCTAAAGTTATAACTACAAGGGCTTGTTTTGCCATTCTTTAAAGATAAGGGATTAAATTATATATACTTTATATATAAAGGACTAACTTTGTAAAAGTATAAAAATCAAGGGTATATATTGCCATTTTTGTATTCTTAAAAATATAAAATGTAATATTTTTGTATAAATTATAAAAATATATATAAATATTATAAGACTTGATTTTATTAAAACCTGACACATTTGTCGTTATTAATCATCTATCGACGCATTATAAAACAATTACATATTTAACGTAACTTATCATCGACTAGCTTTTGAAGAAACTTAAAATCTTATCGTATCACGTTACTAGGGAATTTCATGTGAGGAGTTTCATTTGAGTATACGTTTTGATGAGTTTGCTGGATTTACAATTTAAAGTGTCCTAGTTCCTCAAAAATTTACTGCATGACCTCTGAATTATGATAGCCCGAACAGTGATACAATATTTCCATAAATTAATAAATCAAAGTAAGATGTATGTTAAACTTTATAAAGTTTTGAAAACATAAACAATCACACTAAGACTTGACATATTACCCTCAGGTTACGTGACGAGGCCGTTACTTTCATTTCATATACTTTTGCCATCAATCAGATTTCCCTGTTAAGGTGAGTTCATAGCCTCGCATTTTAAATCTTTTGAATACTTTATAAACCCGCGAGGGGGATACATGCTTAAACCATGAATGCAAGTGTTTTTCCAACTGTATGCTATCCAAATATATTATTGCCTAAGTACCTTCCAGTGCCACTATTTCCATATCATGAAACATTAATTACTTGCGAGTAAACGCAAATATTGTGGATAGATCTATTGGGGGTGACGACTCCCGTTGGTATACCCGTTCATGGGGTAACCAAACGCACTATATTTGACTTAATGGGTAACCTTGGCAAGTTACCTTTCCACAGGAACATTTGTTTCTCAACTAATGTCACTACGGTGATTTCCATGTTAACGTATTGATGTCATGAGCTTAGGGAATAATACTGTTTTCTATGATAATTGTACTCATTGCAATTATTACTATCTATGGGTGTATAACAACGTAACCCACTATCTATGATGACTTGTATTCAACTATTTATCAGAAACCTATGAATTTCACTCAACCATTGTGTTGACCTTTTTAGCATGTTTATCTCAGGTAATTGAGTAACTTATGGCACGAAGTGGTACGGACTTGAAGATGGCTAAATTGTTATCATTCAAACTTTATGTTTCTAGATTTTGGGACCTCTTTTTGTAAAAACTCTGATGAATAAATAAATGATAACAAAATTTTCCAAAACGTCTCTTTATGAGTTGTTTTCTATGATTATGTCTATTGATCAATGAAGTAATACTCCAGATTAGCTTCCGCTGCTATATGTCAAAAATGAGGGTATTACAGAATTGCTTTGTGAGATTTTGAAGCTCCTTCACCTGTGTTGATGGTCACATCGGCATCGATTGACTCGTGAAGCATGAGAGAAAGGCACCGCAGAATGCTTTCACTTGCTGATGATCGCAACATTCTGTCATTTGGCCATATTGAGCTTGTTTGCTCAGCCTGTATACCAAAATACGTTAAAACAGGTAAACTTTTAAGATGGATAATAACGGGTCGGGTTAATTCACCAATATTCTTATAGAATTTACTAATAGTTCCATTATAATAATAGCCTCATTTATTTAGGTAAAGTGATTTAGGAGGTTGTTAATTTAAGGAGGCATTTTTAATCCATATACTTGTGAGTGGGTCGATTCATGATGTTTAGTAAAAAGAACATGTCAAATGGGTGAAAATCCCCAAAGTCTTTTTAAGCCTAGAAGTATACAACCTCCGTAATGGTTGCATTCACATATTTACAATATTGTTTTAGCAATTTGATTCCGTTATCATAAGGATGACATTTAATGTTTACATAAGATAAGCAGACTAAAATGTGCTTTTGTATTAGCCTGACAAAACTCGACATATTTTCAACCCAAATCCCACATTGACCCGTCTTTGTTTAGGTTATTTTCGTCTTTTAACTACTTTGACTAATTATCAGTACAAATCAAACTTTTTTAATTTTTTTAAAATGACTTGTAATTTGCAGCTCTATGATTATCCAACTATGAAAGAAATGAAATGAAGTTAGGAGGTAAATTTGCTTACATTTGCTGAATAAACCGATAGGTTCAAAAACTCAACATCAATGATGATGCGACCATGAATAGTGGAATCAACAGCCAGACAAAGTCTTCACTTGTCCAAAGAAGTCTCTCATGAACTGCAGCATTAAACAAAGTGATTTAGGTAACTATGTTGGCTACACAAACATGTTAGACCAGTTTGACCCATTATTAATACGATATAACATAAACTCACCAAGTTCACATAAAAGGGTTGAAATTGCACCTCTAGCTGGAATACTTGCAAAATACACAATAATATATATTCTCCCTTTGCCCAAAAAGAGTTTAACTTTTAGTTTTTAACCCCCATTAACATTATCGACTCACTCTTGCACCATGCTAATCCAGCTCCCACTACACCTGAAAGTAAAGGGTTAAACATAAACCTCTTACTGTAGCAAAGGATAATCTGACACTACACTAAAACGGGAAAAATGAAAAGAAAAAAGGCATCAAGAAAAAGATGTTGAGTCATGGCAAGCATAGCTGTCATTTGTTATAGATGTATATATCATCCCAGTAGGTATATTGCATATTCTATCCCCGACTTTAACTGCCTCTTCCACTCCTTTTGTTGTTAACGAGTTGGCATATACCCGCGCGTTGCGGCGGGGCTACTGTTGGTGTAACTTGTATATTTTTTGGTAACAGAATAGACGATTGTGAACTCACTTTTTATATTTTTCGATACCAAATATTATGAATACAATATCTAACAACATACCAACATAAATAGGCACTTGTATGAGAAGACAAAAGTGGTACCTTGGATAACAGTACAACTACTATTTTCCACACCCTTGCGCCCTGCAGTCAGTTAAAAACAGTTGGTGAAAATGTATCAAAGATGCCATGTTCTGTGAGAATTGCATCTGCCCTTACACTTCCATTATATGCAACCGCCAATATATGTTTGTCTTTAGCAGGTGACGTGACATGTTTAGCGCGTAGAGCGGGGTATTCATTATTCAAAGGTCGGCGCGAAATGCTGGTGGGTGCAAGGTTTTTGTCGAGTTCATATGTACACCGCCATTGATGAATACGTGGTAGGTCTGATATATATGCTACTGTACCCCCCAACTTTAGAGATCGATGGGGCAAACCTCAAGACGTCAAACGCAGCCTGCAAAAGTTCAAATCTCATAAACTATGATGGTTAACCTTTATGATGTGATCTTTGTCAGCAGCAACACATAAGCTCATTTTACCTTGCATCGAAGCGTTTGAAGATAAGATGGAAGATCCTTAGATAGTCTAGAGTGTAGACCTCATAGAAGCAAAACCATGTCTGTCCTCATCTGCAATAACAAAGAAAACTGCCCAAACTTACTCAACTATTCACTATCGTTGACTGACTAAGAAAAGCAATAAATTCAGTATATAAAAGGGAAGAGCAACAAAGTTTGACGCTTTTTTTACTCAGATTAAAAATAGGAAGCATCAATTCCCCAAACACTGAATCTTCTATCTAATTGTAATACAAATGAAAATAAAATTACCTTCACCCTCATACGTTCTTTATGTCAGAAAGATGGCAGCACCAAAACAAAAAAGTAAACCTAACAAAAAAAAGTATTATGTTTAAGAAACGTATTCTTAATATAGAAATATAAGAAAAGTATTATGTTTAAGCAACATGTTGTTAATATAAAACTTTGCAAAAACAGGCTAACCAAATGCTAATCCAAGCACCCTTTAACTTATCAACCACATGTCGTCTTATCAGGATGTTTGCGAAACATGCTCTTTATGTCACTCCTATTTACATTTTCAACATATATAAGTATATGGAATATGTACAAATTGAAATATGTCAAAACTGAAATATGTCAAAATTCCAGAAGTTAGTAATATCTAAGGCCATAAAGATTTTCCCTCCCCTACATCATACATAAAAATAGTTTTTATGTGTCAAAACTGAAATATGAACCAACTGTTTTTATGTGAAAGAGTCGCATTCTAGCCTACCTAGTTAGTACAATTTGTACATATTTCAGTTTTGACATATTTCAGTTTCGACAATTTGTACATAAAAATAGTATGTACATATTTTAGTTTTGACATATTTCAGATTTTCCGTCCCTCACAGCATACATAAAAACAGTTATAAAAAAGGGCATGAATGAACTTGGTATTGGTTGTTACCCTTTAATATTACAGAAGCTATTAGGCTAAAGTAAAATTAAAAAAACAAATTGAACTATATACTAATTTGTTACCTCTAATCCCGATGACGGTACTCGATAACTGTGAAGTCACCAGCAAACCACCACCTCGCACTATCAATCAACAACAGTCATCGCCCCAATCATACCCAACCGAAAAGATGCGTTTT
>BQNB010005934.1:54155-99800 GCA_026074375.1 Tanacetum coccineum
ACTAAACTAATAAGCTAAGCTAAACCTAAATAAGCCATAACAATAAGCAGATAAGCTAAAATAAAGGAAATAGCACTATTGGTGTAAACTGATAACCAAACAGCCCCTTAAGGCACCTTTGAGCTTATTTTTAAATAAGCTAAATGTTAGGAATTATATTTGAGTTGATAAGATAAAACAAGAATGAAACAAGATGGAAACAAGAAGGACCAAAGTTGTCATTGTGGGATTCTACAAGATGTAGGAGATAATGAAGATTTGGTCAAAAAGAAGATAAAAATGAATATTAATGAGAAAATAAAGATGAATATTTAATTGATTTACTCATTAATATCTTTTAATAGTT
This sequence comes from Tanacetum coccineum, assembly GCA_026074375.1. Classification (NCBI taxonomy): domain Eukaryota; kingdom Viridiplantae; phylum Streptophyta; class Magnoliopsida; order Asterales; family Asteraceae; genus Tanacetum; species Tanacetum coccineum. The sequence goes on from BQNB010005934.1 coordinate 54,502, forward strand.
TCCATGTAAAGCCTTGACTCCTTATGCTATAAAAGGAGGTCCAGGCATATTGTTTTATGCATCCATCATAGTTAGATCTCTCCCAATGAGAGTCTAGACACACCAAAGAAAGCGTGTGTGTATTAGTTAGTTAGTTAGTTTATGTATTAGTTAGTTTTAGCCCCAAGGATCATTTGATCTTGGGAATATAGTAAATAAAGAAAACCTTGAAAGTAACTTTGATTTCTGTGTTATTATTCCGCTGTGCAAGTTTGTTAATCATTGTTACTATATCCTAGATGAGTCTTAATAACGATCTAAGGGGTCGTAACAGACTTCACAATTGGTATCAGAGCCTGGTGGCTCTTGATCTAGGGTTTATACAAGGTTTTTAGTCGTATTTTATTTTTTGGCTTTGGTGTTTATGATGTTTGGCAGCAGGAGATGATCAAATAATATTAGGGTTACCTACAAACCCTAATACGCTAAGCAAGAAGTGTTTAAAAGCCCGCTGTGACCAAGTCCTAATTATCAAGGGTTTTGTGAAGGTACAGCAGGTTTGAAGGTATACCGATTCGATGCTTTCATGTTTTTATTAACATGATTCTAGAGCAAAAGAAGGCGCCTAACCGGTTATGCGACATGGATGGTTTATTCGTTCACAAAATAGGATCATGAAGGTTTGTAAATAATTCGTGTTTGTGTTAAGTTATGGTTATGTTTCTGGTATAATGATTGAAGAAGAAGCAACATGATGTGACTCATGGTGATGATGATTATATCATCATTATAGCAACATGTGTAAACGTCTTGAAAGGTTTATTTGTTATTAAATTTACCAGGTCTGATGTTGTTCCTGATGATGTCGTGATGATATAGAAGCTACAGCAGGTCACGATCACAGTTCATGCGAATAAGAAGAAGCAGCAGGTATCAATGTAATTCTGAAGGTACATGATAAATGACAACAACAGATTTGTAGGGTTTATGTGATGGAATCGGTTATAAAAACCCTAGTTCATAAGGTTTATATGCTGTTGGTGATATGTGTTTGAGTATCATCACTAAATCATGTAGTATTCGTTAGTACCTCCTGTTGGATCTGGTGGTGTATTTTTAATGTTGTTACTTCATGGATCGAAGATATTATTGTCACAGCAGGTTATGATTTGGATTATGGAAGCAGTTGTTGTTTGGTTGCGTATATATGGGAAAAGGATCTGGTATGATTTAAAAGACCCTAATTTTAGGGATTGTCTTTTATTCTCAGGTTGACTTTTTATATATTGGACGTGGATTAATGGATTAATGTTGCAAATTATATAGGCTAGTTTGGGTAGTGGTTTATTAGTTAATACTGCTACAAATAGATTAGTGTTGCTCGCTGTTAGTTTGTACTGCTTGAATTAGTGACAGCTTACCAACAGATTAGTGACACTTGCAGCATCACAAAAAGCTATGGGAGGAAGGAGACATCAGAATTGTGACAGGTTAGTCACAGTTTAGTGACAGAAAAAGTGTCACTAAAGGATATGGGAGGAAGGAGAATGCAGATCTGTGACAGTTTTGTGACACTCAAAAAGTGTTGTCTCTATACTTAAAAAAAATTAAGTATCTTCAGCAGTTGATTTTTTTTGTTACTACTGCTCATTGGTTTCTGGATGGTTAGTGCTGCTAGCAGGTTTGGTGTTACTTACTGCTGCCAGGATGTTGATTGGATGTTTGTACTGCTAGTATATAGCAGTTAATACTGCTAGGTATTTTCTAGTATTAGTACTGTTGGGCTTGATTTTTAGTACTGCCAGAGTACTTTATACTGCTAGCTATCGTCCAATGTTGGACAACAGACGCGTTTGGATCTCAGATAGAACTATTGTTTATAATAGTTTATTCTTAATTATTTATGGCTTGTTTTGGATTTATTGAAGAGGTGATTATGAAGACAATTGAATATTGCTTATTTGATGTTGTAGTTGAGTTTCACAGATGCGTGTTCTTATTATATCCTCTGGTCAAGGATAACTTGTTCGTGCTTATATGATGTTGACAAAGACTTGAAGAATCTAGCAATGTGTGATTTTTCTTATGATGCTCAATGCTCACATTTTCTATCACTTAAAGGAGTTACGTTGTAGTGCTCAGTGTCTCATATTAGTTGAGGATTCTTTCAAGAGGTTGCGGTCTACTTATACTTTTCCCTGTAGTATGAGTTTGACGTCACGTAGATAGTGCAAGACATAAGACACAAGTTTGGGAGATTCTACTTCTTCATCAAATTCGTTATACTCAGTTTTCTTCATCAGTAATCATTACATAGAGCCTACAGAGTTCGAGATTCAAGAGATGGTAAACATATTAGTTTCAGGGGAAGCTTATTTATTAAATGTTTAACCATCTACATGCACCACTGGAGGGGAAGTGTTTCCAAGTTGCATATCTTTAGAAGACCCCTATTAGATGATTACAAAAAGGGGAAGAAGATTACAGGTTTATTGATTTGCAGCTTATTTCTCTTGTAAACCCTCTATATAAAGGGTCATAGGCGTCTGGTTTAGGGTATCCATCATAGTTAGATCTCTCCAATGAGAGTCTAGACACACCAAAGAAAGCGTGTGTGTATTAGTTAGTTAGTTAGTTTATGTATTAGTTAGTTTTAGCCCCAAGGATCATTTGATCTTGGGAATATAGTAAATAAAGAAAACCTTGAAAGTAACTTTGATTTCTGTGTTATTATTCCGCTGTGCAAGTTTGTTAATCATTGTTACTATATCCTAGATGAGTCTTAATAACGATCTAAGGGGTTGTAACAGACTTCACATCATTCACTTGGCTACAAGAAATCTATTAAATCCAACTCTTTGATTCATTACTAAATTCTTTTGTCACCAAGTTAAGTTACAGTTTTGAGATGTTATTGGTTGTTATGAGATATTTTTTGTATTGAGTAATATGTTTCTAGAAGTAATGATATATTTTCCTTTTAGTTTTAAGAGGTGATTTGCACACTTTTATTTTTTATTTTCACACTCTATCATGTGCAATGAGCAATTGTACATTTATTATATGTTGCTTTATCATGTTATACATTTAAGTGTACAAATAAGGAATGAAAGTGTACTAGTTAATTCCCTTTATTTTGGTTGCATGTTGGTTTTTGTTACTACGTATTTCACTAGCATTTTTTTATGGTGGATAAAATTTTGTACTAATTTAAGATGTTTAGAGTTGCTTTTCTTTTGCCAAAAAAGCTTTCATATCCTCAATTTTTTTGACAGTGATGGAACTTTAAAACATTAACATGATCTTAGATGATCGCCTAAACATTGTGGTTTAAGCAACTTGTGACTTATATATCATAAACTCATAAGCTCATATTAAGTGTTTGTTTTAGCTTATGTTTAATAAGTTAATAAGCACAAGTGTTTGGTTTGCTTAGGTTAGCAAGTGACCAACAAGAACATAAGTTGAGAAATATGATTGTTAAATTAGGTATAGTTGAGGATAAATAGTAATTTGTTATTAATCATGCTATATAAGCCCAACCCTTTAAGAAAATATTTTTTTTTAGGCTTATCATGAACAACATATATATAAGCTCATCCATATAAGCTTAGCAATATACCTGTTTAGGCTTATCATGTACAAAGTATTGCTACGTTTACTTGTTGAAAAGTAAAGATGAAGCTAGGGCTGAGCAAGATGAACCAAAAACCGACCTGACCTGACAAACCGAGCCGAACCGAGCTTATTCGGTTCGGTTTTGGTTTATATAGGGTTAATTAGGGTTCGGTTCTTGGTTTGCCAAATTCTCTTATTCGGTTTTGGGTCGGTTTCGGTTTTTCTCGGTTCGAGTCGGTTTCGACCCGATGCTCACCCATAGATGAAGCTATAAACAAGTTTGTTCTATACAAAACCGAAGTTGAAAATCAAATTGGTCGGAAAATCAAGGTTGTACGAAGTGATAGAGGAGGTGAATACGTGTCTCCATTCGCCGAGTTATGTGCGAAACATGAAATCAGACACGAATTCACTGCTCTTTACTCACCTCAGCAAAACGGTATTGCCGAAAGAAAGAACCGTACCTTGAAAAAAATGGTTACTGCCATGTTGATAAGTTCTAGTTTAAGCCAAGACATGTGGGGGAACCCATTCGAACGGCTACTTATCTTTTAAATAAGATACCTCGTAAGGAAAAAGAAGAGACCCCTTATGAACTGTGGATGGGAAGAAAACCATTATATCAGTACTTACGAGTGTGGGGGTGTCTAGCCAAGGTAGCTATGCCGACACCCAAGGCCCAAAAGATTAGACCTAAATCTGTGGATTGTATATTCATTGGATATGCTAAGAATAGCAGTGCTTATCGTTTCATTGTACATGACTCGAAAAATCCGGATATACAAAAGAATACAGTAATGGAATCAAGGAATGCTTCCTTCTTTGAAAATATATTTCCTTGTTTAACGAAGGAAACTGGAAGCTCATCTAGATTAGATGAAGAAGTTGTCCAAGATAAGAGACAACGAGATGATAATGATCTCCAAGATGAGAGACAAGATCAACCCGAGGAAGAGGAGGTTGAACCGAGAAGAAGCAAAAGGGCAAGAACCGAGAAATCGTTTGGACCTGATTTTGTTTCTTTTATGGTAGAAAATGAACCCACTTCTTATCGAGAAGCGGTAACTTCCTCGGAAGGGCATCAATGGAAAGAAGCCATTAAAAGTGAAATAGATTCTATTTTACAAAATCATACTTGGGAGCTCGTGGATTTACCTCCTGGTTGTAAACCACTAGGCTATAAATGGATCTTCAAGAAGAAGATGAAAGCCGATGGCACCATTGACAAGTACAAAGCAAGATTGGTAATCAAAGGATTTAGACAACGCGAAGGTCTAGATTACTTTGATACTTATTCGCCTGTTACGCGAATAACCTCGATTAGAATGATACTTGCTATTGCCGCATTAAGAAATTTGGAAGTTCACCAAATGGATGTGAAAATGGCATTTCTAAACGGAGATTTAGAAGAAGAAATATATATGAACCAACCTGAGGGTTTCATAGCTCCTGGACAAGAGAGCAAAGTTTGTAGGCTTGTTAAGTCATTATATGGCTTAAAGCAAGCTCCCAAACAATGGCATCAAAAATTTGACCACACCATGTTAGAGAGTGGATTCAAAATTAATGAATGTGACAAGTGTGTTTATGTAAAAGACACAAGTAGTGGATATGTAATCTTGTGTTTATATGTTGATGATATGCTTATCATTGGCAGTAACGACAAGATGATCAAATCTACTAAAGACATGTTGAAATCAAAGTTTGACATGAAAGATATGGGTTTGGCTGATGTGATCCTTGGAATAAAGATCATACGAACTCATAATGGACTTGTGTTAAGTCAAGCACATTACGTGGACAAAATTCTTAATACTCATAATGCGGGGGATTCCGGCCTAGCTAGAACTCCAATTGACACCAGTATGCATCTATCTAAAAATAGAGGCGTAGGTGTTGCCCAATTAGAGTATTCAAGAATTATTGGCATGTTAATGTATTTGATGACAGGTACCCGACCTGACTTAGCATATGCTGTTAGCAGGCTAAGTAGGTATACTAGTAATCCAAGTGTTGCACATTGGAAAGCTATGACTAGGGTACTTCATTATTTGAGATACAATCATGATTATGGGCTGCATTATGATAGATATCCTGCTATTATCGAAAGATACAGTGATGCAAATTGGATATCTGACATAAAAGATTCTAGATCGACTAGTGGATATGTGTTTACACTAGGATGGGCCGCTATATCTTAGAAGTCTTCCAAGCAAACTGTTATAGCTAAGTCCACGATGGAATCAGAATTTATCACGTTAGATAAATGCGGAGAAGAGGCGGAATGGCTACGTCAATTCGTAGAGGACATACCAAGGTGGCCTAAACTGGTAACGGCCATTAGTATACATTGTGATAGTCAATCGACAATTGGTAGAGTTCATAGCATAATGTATAATGGAAAGTCTAGACATATCCGTCGTCGACATAATTCGATAACAACTACTCTCAACAGGAGTTATCTTAATTGACTATGTGAAGTCAAAGGATAACATCGCAGATCCGCTTACGAAAGGCTTAAGCAGAGAGTTAGTTAGTAAGTCGTCTAAAGCAATGAGACTAAAGCCCTTGAAGGAATGAGTTTCTATGAAGGAAAACCTAACCTAGTTGACTAGAGATCCCAAGATCTGGGTTCAATAGGACAACCTAATCATAGAAATGTGGGGGAAGTCACGTTAATGTGGAAGAGTTACTTAAATAGTTACTTTCTAGTCCATTCCTATAACAATATGACTTGTTGAGAGGTTAAACATATGGCTTAATGATTCAAGATGAAATCATAAAGCATAATGATTTAAGATGAAATCTCAAAACATATGTTTTTAATGATTCAAGATGAAATCACCTATGTGAGAGAGAAGTAGGGTCGCTTCAAAGGGAATTGTGGGGGGGGGGGGGCAATTCCTAAGAGCTCTTGCAGAACTAGGCTAGTTTTCATGACCATAACGAACACGACTATGAGGACTTGACAAGGTCAGGGAGAGTCTTGTGTGAGTGTGTATTGTCGTCTACGTAAACAGATGTTGAGTTCAAGGACATCGCGTCTACTCATATCTAGGAGACTAAGTGCATCTCACAAGGGAAGGTTCAAAGGGTCACACCTACCTATCCTATGCATGACTTAACCGCAGAAATTTCGCCAAAAATTTTGTGTGTTTTTGACCGATCTCCATTCATGTGGGGGATTGTTGGAAAAATGAGTTTTTTGCAAAATGAATTTTTGCAAACTTTGGACACTATTTAATGTATGTATTTGTTATATATATTTTCAATAGTTAGTAGCTTTGTGTTCTCCTTGAAGAGAGCTTCGCAACGAGCTAAAATATGTCCAAAATGGATTTAATATGAATGAGATATCGTGTCTCAAAATGAGTCACTTGAGACGTAAAATCTAGGAAAACTTTTTGTCCCACATCGCCCCATAAAAGAAGTGGGGATGTGTTTATATTGAAATCTTGGTATTTGCCTTCAAATCTCTTTGTTGGTCTATGCTCCCACACCTACGTGCGCGCGCGGGGGGTGCAGAAAATGGGATTTCTGGGCCAAAATGGGTTCGAAGCTTCTGAACTCATGCGAGCCCGTGCGACCTGCGGATACGAATGCAACTCTGAAAGTTCGCCTGTGCGCGTATCTTTTTGCTGCTGATTTGTTTTTGTTTTTAATAAGTTTCCAAATTTTGTATCCACTTATTTTTAGAATTGATTTAAACTTAGAGACAAAGTTTAACAGGATCGGTTTTATTTATATAGAATATTTTGAACCGATTTTAATTTTGATAACAAGTTTACTTAATCAATTAAATAATTGGATATATCCAAATCGGTTTATTATTTTAGCTGAGATCTTGGCTTGGTGACCAAGATAGGTTTAGGCCATATAATGAACATCTCCTCATTCAGTTTTGATCATTGGTATGTGCTTAATTACACATACCACTTTCCATTAAAAACGGACTTAAATGACTTTGATCGATCAAAAACCTTCGATTCTTTCTGTAAAATTTCAGGCAAGTTGTCAGGTCCGGCTGTACAACAGCTTTGAACGTTGTACTCTAGGAAACAGATGGCGAATCTGTTTTAAGGGAATCGTGTTTAACACGAGCCTCGTTCCACGACCGTTTACTGCATTATTTAATTTAACGTTCATAGAGTCTGTCTTCTGCTTCTACCCCTTTCTGTCTGTTATTTAATTTTTTGCATTTTATTTTCTGTTAATTTAATTTAGTTATTATAATTCGATTTTATTAATAAAGTGTTACATGTTTCCTACAAAAAGATCGGGCCGAAAAAATGCAAAAGACCTGGAGGATTGATAGTATTTACATTAATGATGACTCATGTTTTACATTTGTGTGCTAGAGTTCAGAGTGTTGCTTAGTTTATAGTTCTTTTTTTCCTTCAATCCCTAGTCTGTTCTTGGCTTTGCTCTTAGCTGTTAAGTTATGAGTATGTTCAAAACTTATAGGTTGTATTGTGTGACAACCGTGTTTTGAGCAGGTTAGTTTAGACCTTTAGAAATGGTTAAGTGTCCATTTTATATGTTTCTTGCGTGCTATGTGTTCTGTATGTATGTTGAAGTCGTTTACATATGTGCATGATGTCATTTTAGAGGTAAATGATTATCTTATTTTGTGATTTTGTGTGCATAATGAGTTTGGGTGTTAAGTATTCCATTTGTTCACATGTGTGATAATAGAAATGAAGACGTGTTGCATGCATTGCACGCAATTCTTGGTTTTTTAAGAGTTAAGCGTTTAATAAAGAAGTGTCAGATATTGGAAAGGAAGTCAAGTGAGTGAAATATGATGTGTGTAAAAACTTCTAAAAATAAAAGTGAATTGTGAAATGAAAAGTTAATAATTAGAAAGTATTTTTAAGCAAAATATTTTATCCAAATTAGCTTAGATTTTTTATAAAGTTACGGTATTGAAAGTAATTAATTAACTAATAAAAAACAAAAAATTATTTTTTTATACATACATAATAAATACGAATTTTAGAGGAAAGAAAGAAAAAAAATGTGTTTTAGATAAATACAAGTTTAGTTAGATTAGGATTCTATTTAATTAGTTTTTAATTAAGAAAACCCTAGTACAATATTATGATTCCCCTCCCCCCCTTTGTGCCGTCTTTCCCCTCCCCCAAAATCTAAGGATCGAATTTTAACCAGTGATCCAAGACATATCAAAAGTTGTGATTTAGTGCTGAAGAATCAAGGTAAGTGTATTAATCCTAGTGTAGATTAATGTATCATGTAACCCCTAAGTATATATCTAGGGTTTAATTAAAATACAATAATGTTTATGATATAATATGGTTGTAGTATGCTTAGGATTGAATTAAATACGTATGCATGCTTGTGGCTTGGCTAGATTTGTGTTAAAACTGGATTTAGGGTAAGCGGAATTTTGGGGATTCTGTTCAACGACTGTTATCATTTGTGATAAAAACGAAATATTGATAGGTTTCTTGAGTCTATGAATAAACCAAATGAATCTACTTCCATAAATCCGGCCACGTAGGTTTTTTAAGGCCTGGAATTATTCAAATATAAAAATTTTTTATACTAAAAGTTATTAAAACAGTAAATACGGGTCAGAATTAGGTCATGTTTGGGAGGGTAAAACCTATACTTAAAAATGGAATTAAGCTTAGCCCTTCTACAGTAGTTAAGTTCCATATGTCTATTGATAATACCATGAAAATTATCCTCTGAAAGCATGTCTAAGTATGGTAGTTAGAGTGATATATTTTGGTGTGCAATCAGATCCGAATTAGGACAGTTTTGAAGTTTGATTTTATTTGAAGTAGTTACACATGTAAGTAATACTTGGGAATCACAAGGTAGTTAATATATTCATAAATGAAACATGGTGATTTTAGTTATAATAGGAAGGTCATTAGTAAGGGTTTTGAGTAGTAAAGAGACACTGAAAATTCTGTAATTCTGTTTAATTATAAGTAACTTAGTGTAAAAATGTTAATGAGATGGTTAAGGTTGGGCATGGTGTCAAGGGTGAACCCATGATGGGTTTAACAAAACCTTAGACAACCAACATATGTGTTTACATGGACAGAGCTTATTAGCTTGTCCGTGATTAACCGTGTTTACATATTGTATAGTTGCGTGTTAATTTGGAAGCTGCGTTTGAGCATTCATATTAGTGAGTTTCATTCCCCTCCATTTTCCATTATGCTTTTTTAAAATTAGGAAAATGGAAATGGATGCTGTGGTTTAAAAAGGTTTAATTGCTGGTGATTATGTGGTTACTTATGTATGGTCAAAGTGTGACTGATGTATACTTTAGTTACAGTGATGATTTGTGGTATTACTTGCATGTACTAGTTTTGACATGTCAAGATGTTAGTGATTTGGGATTGTAAGATCACTGCCTACTCAATGATAGTGAATTGGATTGGATGAGTACTCCCTACTCAATGATAGTGTTGGTATTAGGCCTAAGTATACAGTTCCAGCAGGTAGACTTTAAGGGTGCGAAGTGGCTATTTGGATCGGATGGGTAACGCAACCCATCGTGGTTTTTGGTTTGAATATGATGATGTGGGTTGCATGATAGTATAAGTTCTTGATACTTCATAATTGTCCTGCATTATTTTTTTAATAATCACAATAATTGATTTAAAGATTGCATTATGTGTCTTAAACCTATGACTATCACCAACCGTTGTGTTGACGTTTTAAGCATCATTTTCAGGTGAGCATCATGAGGATTTTAAGACTAAGAGAAATGGCTAGAGAGATGATAGGCTGCATGTGGAGTTGAACCTCCCAGTTTGTGTTTTGCATTGATTGGATTATTGAATATTTTGGTTTGAATTGTTTAGATGAATTTGAAGTTTTGAAATGTCTTAGAATATTGGAAAGAACCCTTTTTCTTCAATTTAAAGATGCCTTTGGTTTTTATCGGTTGTTTTGGGATTTCATGACACAACTTGTGTCTATAGCTTTTATTCATTAATGCATTTTTAGTTCCTCTATAAAGACGCCCATTTGTGTTGTGATGATAATGCCATCTCGTTACACCTTGTGGTTGTGTGACAGATTGGTAACAGAGCCTTTGGATAAAGCGAAGATAGGTGGTTAAGCCTAGACTAAACCTAGGGGGTCCTTCATTTAGATGCATTTAAGGCTTAAGTGTTTTGATGACTATTAACTGATATGCTTCCACCCCCTTTATTTTTTGCATAGACCTATATATATCTCGTATATGCTAAGATTAGTCATTTTATTTATTTTGCCTCCCATTATCAGCTATGATAAGTTATTATCTTTCTTCTTAGTATTTTTTAGCTATGTTTTCCCCCACATCGTAAGAAGTCTCGTTTGGAAACCATTTTCCCACTGGACTTAAGCGTTATAATGAGCCTTTTGTGGAACGAGAGGAGATAGGATAGTTGATTCGATGTCGAATGCGCGTGAATAGGGCAGGACACATTGGAGCGGTGTGATTCTTGCGGAGGCAAAGTCAAACCTAAGTCGAGGCCCAACATAAGTTTATCCCTCCTTACCTCTCATGTTGTTATGATTATTTTGTTTACGGATATTTCGTATTTTGGGAATTTCGTTGCGAGACTTACGTTCCTTTATGTCGTTTCGATTTTATTTTGATATAATTAAGTAGTTATTTTGATGGAACATTCCTTGAGTGATAAGTTGGAGTGGTATTAAGATGTGCAATGTGGAATATGTTGCTTTCGGATATATATTTTCTCCATCCATCTCTCTCTCTAACTCTCTCTAGTTTATATTGTGTGAATTATTTGGGATCCTACACTAATTATTCCTAACATATTAGTGTGGATCATTACTCCCTTGGTTGTATATCCCTTGGTTTTCATAACCCGTTGGCAACGTGTTAGTATCGATGCTTTAAGGTTTGCTCGGTTGATCGTTATTTTAGATAAGACCTTACGTTTTTTTTGGGTACGTAACGTCTTACATGAGTTTTCTTGTACGAGTTCGTTTGATTTTATTTTGAGTATATGGTTCCTGGTGTTTTCTTTCGTTTTCAAACAATAGAATTGTGTTAGAGTCTGTACGATGTTTTATGATCCCTTTTGGTATTATGGTGACTTTTGTTTGAGTAACATATTTTATAATTTGTTAGGATCTAGAACTAGATAGATCTTCTAGCCTTTGTGGTTGTATAGTACTTATGTAATCACAAGTATATACGTTGGTGAGAGACTACTAACAATTTGTTTAGGCGAACACTACACAATCAGTTTATAAAGGAAGAATATAAACAATGTTCCTTATGGATATCTCTATTATAATAAATTGTTTTTGTATTTGGTTTATAGTGTGAAATACCCTAATGCCCTAAAGGTTTTTTATAGTGAAGAAAAACCGTAAATAAATTGCTCAACAGTTTCCTAGGAAAAAGCGTCGTAAGAGATTTACATCAAATCTATTCCTTATATATCTCATTAACTTATTTATGACGATAATTCTACACAATATAACTATAATTCCCTTAATTACTGTAATCACGTCTAAAATAAGCTTCTGCAGTTTCTATCTTCTAGGTCAGCAGATATGAGAAAATAAATTATGACCAGCAGGTACTTAATTAGCAGAAACCACTTAATGCCATCAGCAGAAAACGAACATCTCGTACAGCAGAAAACCTCGGACAAACTTAGGTTGTATTAAATAATTTCCCTCAATTCCTCCCCTAAACTTGGTTTGCTATGTTATTTCCAAGTTTCTCAGATAGATCTTCTCGAAGCATGAGGAATTGAGTTAGCAAGCAGAAAAAAGTAGTCAAGCAAAATAGATGAAGACACAAGAACAAAAGACCAGCAGCATCCAAATACCAGCATGATACTATGTAAAAAAACAGCAGCAAGCAGAGAAAAACCGTCAGAGCAACATTTACAAACTGCCAGCATCAAATTAAAACTGCATGAACGGGTTGTAACAGCAGAATCATATGAAAGTAGGCAAACATCAAAGAACAAGCTGCTTCCCAGTCTTTGCAGGCAACATAAGTAGATTTGATAAAGCCTTTACCAAGCAAGCTACTAATTAGGGGCTAGTTGATACTTTGGTGAAACAAACACCCTGGTGTAACAAAAACCAGTCCAATTTCTCAGAACCGTGAATCAACAGGTGAACTTGGAATACCCTAACCGTTTTTGGGCAAACCGTCACTGCCATACAACGGATTTGGAATGTCTTTACCTGTAGCCGTTTCCTCAGGACTAGCCAACTTTCATACACGGAGTAATATGGTGAGTTGATAACCATACAATTTTTAGTAAATTGTTCAACTATAACGGAATTTGAGGAATGTTCTTTAACAAGAAGCCGTACCTCTTGGACTAAGACATTTTCTAAATCCCAAACAGGGAAACATGGAAATGAAATTTTACCATCCAGTTTTTGGTAAAAACCTGGCAACCATCAAGGATTTGAGAAAGTCTTTACAAGAGCCGTACCTTCGGACTAGCCATTTTCATCCCAACCAGGAAACATTGGAAAAAATGAATAACAATCACGTTTTGTGGTTAACCTGGAAACCTTTCAACGGATTTGGTTACACACCTAAAGGCCCACCAGTTCGCCCATGGTGTGCCACCAGACTTTTTTGCCCAGTGGCAGGGTAGCCATGGTGAGCTGAAAACAATTTGTCGGTGCAGTGCAGCATTCGTTCACCAAAGTTATTACAAAACACTATACTAGTACAGGGTATGTATCTAAATCTAAGGATCTTAAAAGCTATTTGGTCTTTTTCAAATCAAATAAACTAAACCTATTGAAGTAACTACACAACAGTTAACTCGAAACCAACTTACATAGGAGCAGATTGCAGAACTCTCAACTATGCTTGCCTTAAGCCAGCCTGGTCCGTCTGATATGATATTCCCTGCAACAACACATCCGACAATATTAGGGTTGAACTGTAAGCCTGTGGCCATTAACATCGTTTCAAGCAGTGTTGCCAGGATAGGATAGACATTGTCCACAAACATTTATAACAGTCTTCCTCCAATCGTCAAATAAAGGACAATGGATCAGAAATCTTAGGATACATCTGCCAGCTACTCACAAATCCGTTCATCTTTGTGACGCCAAAACCAGTCTTCAATCATCAAAATTAAAGGTGCTGCACACAACCATTCTTCTAATCCCTCTATGAGTTCATTCATCAACATCTACTTCTGGGTTTACGTGAAAGTACCTATTCATCCGTCGACGCTCAAAAAAAATGAGAAGGAGATTCCTCACGCTAAACATGAGGTAGCAACTTATTTCAAGTAGGTAATGGTCTTTGCAGCCGGTTTCTCCTGATAATATACATGATAATAATTGTTTCTAAGTGGTCAAACCTAACCAAATCTCAAATCTTTAAATGCACCATATGGAAGAGGGGAATATTAATTTCAATGTCATCATCAACTTCTCCTCTCAGAATGACAAACGTCCTTCATACAGGGGTTATCAGCATTTGGATCTCAATCCCACTTGCACCCCAAAGATGTTTACGGACGAGACCGTAGGAGGAGAAGAGGCAAGAGTCAGAACTATTTCAATCTTAACCACGGTGGATTAAAAACTAAATCTACATAATCAGGTGGATTGTCCCACCAACACAAAACACCATCAGCAGAAATAGACTTGCCCCTAAAGATAATCTCAGCTGGGCACTTGTCATCGAGATACGTCAGGGTCAGCAACAACCTCAGTGACATTTACCATTCTGGCTCTTGCCTCATCATCTTTGATTCTTCATTCCCCACAAAAATAGCTTAACTGCCATCCAAAATATCCCTTGCTAATTTAATAATGATTGAAAAAAGGGCATTGATGGATCTTTCAGGTAAGAGCCTGTAGCAATTAAGGTTCTCACCTTATTCTCCCCTTTGTTACTGGCCAACTTGGCTCTTAGAGAGAATAGGTGGATGATCAAATTGTATTTCCGTTAGCATCTTTTCCAACCTCTTTGGTCTCTGTCTACCTTGTTGAACAATCCTCAAAGATTATGATCAGCATTCTGTATCCAGTACTCCATCTTCATAGCCCATATCTCATATTTGTCCTTCTCCAAATAAGGAAATTTTGCATTGTTGGCAGAGATAGAGGCTGTTTGGAACTGTTGAAACTGTTGTGACTGGACATTGTTAGGGTACTGCTGACCAGTTTGGTTGGTCTGAGTAGGTTGAGTCTGTTGAAAGTGAACAGAGGTTGTGGAGAAGATAGATTGATTGGTTGTGAGATAGCAGGTTGGTTGAATGTAGGCCCAATGGTTTGAAGTGGGTTATGGTTATGAAAGATTCTCCGAGGTATATAACTTGAGAGAATGAAGGTGAAGCAGAGGATTAGGATTAGGATAAGTGAAATGGTGCCTGAGTAGGTATAGAAGGAATGGTTTCTGACATAGTTAATAGGTTAAGAGATGAACAAAAGTTTTGTTGTGGTAACGAGTGATTCTTCTTAATCAGAGGGCTCCTCTCCAGGGCTCTGATACCACTTGTTTAGGACTCTATGAAATAGATAGATCTTGTTAGCCTTTGTGGTTGTATAGTACTTATGTAATCACAAGTATATACGTGAGAGACTCTAACAATTGTTTAGGCGGGAAAAACTAACAATGATGTATAAAGGAAGATATAAACTAAATCCTCTATGGATCTCTCTATTAATAATAAATTGTTTTTGTATATGCGGTAAATCTGGTGTGATACATTATTGATAAAGGTTTCTTTTATAGAGAAGAAACCCTAATAATGCTCAACAAGATGTTCCTAGAAACGCGTAAAAGAGATATACAACATCAATCTCTTCCTAATATATCTCATTCCTATATTAATGAGATAATTCTAGAATATAACTATAATTCCTTAATTACAGTAATCACGTCTATAAATAAGATCAGCAGATTATATCTCTGTCAGCAGAAATGAGAATATGACCAGCAGGAACATAATCAGCAGAAACCACTTAATGCCATCAGCAAAAACGAACATCTCTAACAGCAAAAACGACACTTAGTCGTTTTCAATAATTCCCAACATAATTGATGTCTAGTTATAAAAGCCCTTTTGAAGTATTGTGTTAGAGTTTGAGAAAAACTATGTTTAAAATGATATTTATAAATAGAATATGTTTAAATGGCATATGCAAATAGGATATGAAAATTGTTGAGTGGTTAAATAGATTTTATTTTATTATAAAAAAGCAGGTTTAAAGTGATTCATAGTGGTAAGGTATGATACACCATTAGATAACAGTCTCTAGATTTTTTTATGACAACCAGAATGAATTTTATAAAGATTACATTTAAAACATTTTTATTTATTCTTTTAAATGATTTTTATACTTAAAGTAACTTCTTTATTTTAAATTGATTTTTATAAAAACATTATTTAATTTGGTCGTTCGAGTAAAGTCGATAATTGGTATAAGAATTTATGTCTTTCGTATTGATTTTTTTATGTGTTCTTTTGTCGTGGTACGCATGTTGATTTTCTTTCGTTGCGTTTTCACTCGGTGCATATACGTATCCTTTCTTTCAAAGGATTCTTATGTCATTTGATCCACGGCTATTTGCATATGTGGAATCCCCTATATGTATTCTAGCCTTTGACTCGAGATATTAACTTTGATAACCTATTCGAGTTGTTCATAGGAACCTTTGGAGTTCGTTGATACCGTTGAGTCGTGGAAGCTTTGGAAGTGATTGTGGAATGGACTGGATGTCCACCAGAGGAAGTTAGTGTATAGTATGTCATGAAGAAGGTGGGTTAGGATACCTTGGAAAGGTGATGAGATACTTTGAGTTCATGGGGGACGTACTTTGGGAGCCCGTAAAAAAAGCCTTAATGAACGCTAAGGTAGATGAACCTAGGATAAGTGATATACCCATGGTGCGCGATTTTATTGATGTTTTTCCGGAAGAGTTGTCGATGACACCACGACGACAAGTTGAGTTCCGCATAGGTTTGGTTCACGAGCGAACGCGATCACAAGTCTCCATATCGTGGAATTCGTTGATATCGTTAAGTCGTGGAAGCTTTGATGTGATTGTGGGAATGGATTGGTTGTCCAAGAGGAAGTTTGTGATAGTATGTTATGAGAAGGTGGTTAGAATAACGTTGGAAGGTGATGAGATATTTTGAGTTCATGGGGAATGTACTTTGGGAGCCGCCAAATCCCTAATGAACGCTAAGGTAAATGAACCTAGGATAAGTGATTTACCCGTGGCGCGCGATATTACTGATGTGTTTCCGAAAGATTTGTCGATGACCATTACGAAAACAAGTTGAGTTCCGCATAGATTTGGTTCATGGAGCGACGCCAGCCGCGAAGTCTCCATATCGTCTAGCACCCTCAGAAATGCAAGAATTGTCTGAACAACTTTAAGAGTTAGAAGATAAGGGTTTCATATGACCTATTCATTTTCCGTGGGGAGCACCGGTGTTATTCATGAAGAAGAAGGATGGTTCTTTTCGCATGTGTATTGATCATAGGGAGTTGAACAAATTAATTGTTAAAAACCGTTATCTACTCCCTAGGATTGATAACTTGTTTGATCAGTTATGAGGAATGTGTCCTTTCTTATAGATAGATTTTCGGTCAGGTTATCATCAACTACGAGTGCCTGAGGATGCCATTCCAAAGACTATATTTCAAACGAGATACAGACATTTTGAGTCTACGGTTATGCCTATTGGGTTAACCAATGCACCAACGGTTTTCATGGACTTAATGAACCGGGTTGCTAACCGTACTTAGGTAGGTTTGTCACTCAAGGTCGAAGGAGGAACATAAAGTTCATGTGAAATTAGTGTTGGAGTCACTGAGGAAGGCGAAGTTGTATGTTAAGTTTTCTAAGTGTGAGTTTTGGTTGGAAGAAGTGACATGGTCAACCATACATATTCACGTGGACCCGAGTAAGAGCGAGGCAGTAAGGAATTGGATGATTATTCTTAGGATTGGCAGGTTACTACCGACGTTCATCGTGATTTTTTTTAAGATTGTTGAACCCCCGTACTTCCCTAACTGAGAGGAATCAGAAGTATGAGTGGAGCGTAGAACAAGAAGAGGCTTTTCAGACTTTGAAGAATGATTTGCATGATACTCTAATAAAGTGAATGTAGTAGGTGATGCGTTGAGTGAAAAGGAGACAGTGAAATCAAGACGAGTAAGAGGAATGATACTGGCAGCCCAAAGTGGGGCGTTCAAGCAAGAGAACGTACTCGCAGAAAGGTTACATGGTTTAGATCCACAGATGGAAAGAAAAGGAGACTAGAGTTTGTACTTTATGGATCGAATTTAGGTTCTATTAGTAGGAAGTGTAATGGATAAGGCCCATGCATCAAGGCACTTGGTACATCCGGGAGCGGATAAGACGTACTATAACCTTGGAGAGATGTATTGGTAGCCACGTGTAGAAAAGGATATAACTACCTATGTTAGCAAGTGTCGGATTTGTTTAAGAGGTGAAGGCTGCAATGTTAAAGACTTTTAGATTGCTGCAACAGCCTAAGATACTTAAGTGAAAATGAGATAGAATCACCATGGATTTTATCACTAAATTCCCAAGGTTAAAGTAGTGAGTATGATGTGATTTGGGTGATGGTCGATAGACTGACCAAGTTAGCTCATTTTCTAGCTATACAAGAAGATTTCAAGATGTGAAGGTGGCAAGGATTTGTATTGATGAGATAATAGTAAGGAATGCAATTCTGGTGATGATAAACTCAGATTGAGATGGATGACTTACCTCGTGGTTTTGGCAGACGCTGCAGAAAGTATTAGAGACACGATTGGATTTGAGTACTGCTTAGCATCCTTAAGTGGATGGACAAAATGAACGTATGATTCAGACTTTGGAGGATATAATGAGGGCATGTGTTATCGATTTTGGTGGTAGTTATAAATTAAGCATTCGGTGTGCTCCGTTTGAAGCTTTGTATGGTAGGAAACATAGATCACCTGTTCTATGGGGAGAGATTAGAAGGGTGTAGTTCGTTTTGGAAAGAAGGGTAAATTAGCACTGAGATATGTAGGACCGTTTAAGATCCTTGAAAGGATTGGCCTTGTAGCGTATAGGTTGAGGTTACCCGAGGAGTTGAATAGCGTGCATGACACTTTTCATGTGTTAAACCTAAAGAGGTGTTTGGCGGATGCTAGCCTGCATGTGCCATTAGATGTGATTAAGGTTGAAAAAACTCTTCGTTTTGTTGAGGAACCTATAGAGATTATAGACCATAAAATTAAGAGTTTAAAACATAGTAAGATATCACTTGTGAAGGTTCATTGGAATTCAAAGCGTAGTCCCAAGTTCACTTGGGAGCACGAAGATTATATGAAGTCTAAGTATCCCTAGTTGTTTGTTGATCATGCTGATGAATCAGCTAGTTAAATCTTAGGACAAGATTTCTTAAAGGAGGGGATACTGTGACACCCGTGATTTGGGCATGTTAGTTTTACCTTTAGGTATGGCTATGTGTTCATTGTATGTGATTAAGTGGGGTGCTATGTGATTATTTTATGTGCTAAGTGGTTTAAGTATGTGATGATATCATTTTGAGGTGTATGGGCATCTCATTATGAGTGTGTTTGTGTTTGGTGATAAGTATTCCATTTGTTCACGTTTAGTGATAATGGAAAGGAATGGCGTATTGCATGCAATGCTACGTCAATATTTTGGATTATTGTGGATTAAGCGTTTAAGGAAAATGTGTCATATTGAAGGAGAGTTAAGTGAGTGAAATATGGATGTTTATGGTAAACTTTCTAAAAATAGAAAGTGAATTGTGAAATGAAAGTTATATTTAGAAAGTAGTTTTTTAAGCAAAATGGTTTACCAAATTAGCTTAGGTTTTTTTAAAACTTAAGGTATTGAAGGTAATTAATAAACTAATAAAAAATAAAAAATAAAAATATTTTTTTATACATACATAATAAATACGAATTTTAGAGGAAAGAAAGAAAAAAATGGGTTTTAGATAAATACAAGTTTAGTTAGATTAGGATTCTATTTAATTAGTTTATTAAGAAAACCATAGCCATATTTTGTTCCCCCTTCCCCCTTGTGTCGTCGTTTTCCCCTCCCCAAAACCCTAAGGAGTCGAATTTTTCTAGTGATCCAAGAGCATTCAAGAGTTGTGATTTAGGTGCTAAGAATCAAGGTAAGTGTGATTAATCCTAGTTAATTAATGTATTCATGTAACCCTAATTATGATGGATCTAGGGTTTTAATTAAAATACAAAATGTTTATGATATATTATGATTGTAGTATGCTTAGGATTGATTTAGGTGCGTATGCATGCTTGTGGTTTGGTTAGATTTACGTTAAAACTGGATTTAGGGTTGAGCAGAATTTTAGGTCGTGTTCAACGACTGTTATCTTGGTGATAAAAATGAATATTGATATGTTTCTTGAGTCTATGAATAAGCCAAAAGAGTCTACTTTCCAGAAAATCTGGCCTCAAAGGGTTTTAAGGTCGGGAAGTCATTCAAATAATTTTTATACTAAAAGTTATTAAAACAGTAAATACGGGTCAGAATTATGTCATGTTTGGGAGGATAAAACCTATACTTAAAAATGGAATTAAGCTTATCCCTTCTACATTAGTTAAGTTCCATATGTCTATTGATAATCCCATGAAAATTAGCCTCTGAAAGCATGCCTAAGTATGGTAGTTAGAGAGATATATTTTGGTGTGCAATCAAATCCGAATTAGGATAGTTTTGAAGTTTGATTTTATTTGAAGTAGTTACACATGTAAGTAATACTTGGGAATCACAAGGTAGTTAATATACTCATAAATAAACATGGGTGATTTTTGGTATAAATTATGAAGGTCATTAAGTAAGGGTTTTGAGTACGCAAAGAGACACTAAAATTCTGTAATTCTGATTTAATTATAAGTAGCTAGTGTAAAGTGTTAATGAGATGGTTAAGGTTGGGCATGGTGTCGGGGTGACCCATGATGGTTAACTAAACCCTTATACATCCATCATATATGTGTTACATGAACTAGAGCTTTTAGCTTGGTCGCGTGTAACCGTGTTTATTTATTTGTATAGTTGCGTGTTGAGATTTGGAAGCTACGTTTAAGCATTCTGGTAAGTTTCATAGTCCCTCTTTTTCCATTGCTTTTAAAATTTGGATGGAAATGATGCTTGTGCTTTAAAAAGGGTTTTGATTGCTGTGATATGTGGTTAATTATGTATGGACAATCTGTGACTGTTGTATGACTTTATGTTACATGATGATTGTGGTATTACTTGCATGTACTATGTTTGACATGTCAAGTGTTAGTGATTTGGGATCGAACGAGTAAGCCTACTCAATGATAGTGATTTGGGATCGGATAAGTACGCCTACTCAATGATAGTGTTGGTCCAGGCCGAAGTATAAGTTTCAGCTGGTAGACTTTTAGGTGCGTAAGTGGCTATTTGGGATCGGATAGGTACGCCTACCCAGTGTGTGGTTTGTTGGTTTGAATATGATGATGTGGGTTGCATGATAGCATAAGTTCTTGATAGTTCATAATTGTCATGCATTGTTTTTTTAAAATAATCACAGTAATTGATTTAAAGATTGTATTATGTGTCTTAAACATATGACTCTCACCAACCATTGTGTTGACGTTTTAAGCATTATTTTTAGGTGAGCATCATGAGGATGTTAAGACTAATATAAATGGCTAGAGAGACCATAGGTTGCATGTGGAGTTGAACCTCCTAGTTTGTGTTTTGCATTGATTGGATTATTGAATATTTTGGTTTGAATTGTTTAGATGGATTTTGAAGTTTTGAAATGTCTTGATATTGGTTAGAACCCCCTTTTCTTCAATATAAGACGCCTTTGGTTTTATTGTGTTGTTTTGGGTATTTTCATGACACTTTGTGTCTATGCTTTGTTCATTTAATGCATTTTAGTTCCTCTATATAGACGTCATTGTGTTGTGATGATATCCATTCTCGTTACGCCTCGTGTTTCCGCCTTGGTGGGGTGTGACAAGAATAATGGAAGATATTGTCAAAGATATCAAAAGATGAAGATTATGGAAGATCTCCTTAAGAAGATAAAGATAACAAAAGATATTTCTTAATGTTTAAAAGATTTACTTGTTTATATCTTTATATTAACTTTCTTTGTAAGTCATGATCTCTCTATATAAAGAGATCATAGACACATAGTTTTAGTATCCAGAAACGTGTGTGTATCATATTGTGCGTCCAATGAGAGTCTAGACACAGAAAAATATGTGTAGACCTATAGTAGTTAGATAGTTAGTTAATAGATAGTGTAGCCTCAAGGATCGTTGATCCCTGTTACAGGTGGTAACCGTATTATCTTGATCAAATAATATTGGGGCTTGGAGTGTTAATAAAGAAAAACCTTGTTATGATAACTTTGATTTGTTCTTATTCCGCTGCATGTTATTATCTTTGTTATCATGATCCTAGATAAGGTCTAAACAACCTCGAGCTATAAACGATCCAAGAACTATCTCGTGTTTTAGTTCTATCAGATTCCATGGTATAAGACACACCTCCATGTTTTTCTCATCCGTGTCTCCATATGGTCTCAAGCCTAGGATACCCATTGCTTAAGAATTAAGCATTCAATCACTTGTACATTCATTTCACCTCATTCTTATTCATTCATCACACGCATAAACACACACACAACATATATATTCTCTCTTCCTTCTCTTCTCTTTTCTTTAGTTCGACTGAACCATAAAACAAACACGCTCTTTGTGTTTTGTTTTCTTGTTCTCAAATATTGGCTACTAGTGATTCTTGGTTATTGTTTTTGGGTTATTTAAGATATTGTTCGGGTTATATTCCTCTTCATAACATATTTTAAGATATTTTTATAAGTTTTCATTGGTAAACATCATCTCTTGTTCTTTTAAAAATGTCATCACCCATGTTTGTCAAAGCGATTTTTATAAGAAACTAACAAGATAAATTAGGTTGTGCAACTTATTTGTGTTTTTGAGTTTTTCTTGATTTTGTTGTACTTTGGGTTAATATTGTGAGTAAAAGTGTTAAAAGTGGATTATAAGTGATTAAAAGTGGTTTATGGTGAGTTTTTGACAATCGGTGGAAGGGATTAGGTAGACTTGAAGTTGTTGAGTGTTAGCAATAATCGGTGGAAGGGATTTAGATTATTTTTGAAGTTGTGTGGTTTGCGGATAAAAATATAGTGTAGATTTGTTAGAAAATACTTGTTGTCCAGATTTTTAACAAAGTAAAACGAGATGTTAAAATCATTTTAAAAAGTCGAGAGTCTAAAAATATATTAGTACCACTAAATACGAATGCGTGGATATAAAGAACGCTAAAAACGGACTCAAAATGAGTGAGTTATGATCAAATGAAGTTGCGTATAAACTAGTGACTATTTTCAGCTCAAAACAGTTTTGCCGTAATATGCCCAGTTTACGTTTTTTATGTTTTGACCCATTTCGGGTCCGAGTCGGGTGAAATTATAAAAGAAAACTTGTAGAACGTGATTTTTTCTTAAAACGTAGTATTTGACCGTCCCGTGAATCTTTATAACGAAGGAGTTATTCCCTCGGGAAAACTGACTAAATTCTGGAAAACTTATAATAAAATGTGAGCTGTTTGGAAACTAAAATAAGGTTTTTGGACGTTTTTGAGTCCGAACGAGCTATAAAATCCTTAGCAAATACTATAGTATCATTTATATATTATCTATGAGTGTCAGAAACTTTCTAAAATAATATTAAGTAAGTAGAAATAGTAGTTATTAAGGTTAATGACATAAAAATAATAGTAACGCATATATTAACAAATAAAATTGATAACTAGACTTGTTAGGATACTTAGCGTGTTTAGGCGAATTATAAACTAAATGGAAATAGTTATAAAGCGGTTAACGTGCGAGATTACTTAAGCTTAATAAAAGTAGCGATTTTGTTGTAGCGTCGAAACATGATAAAAGTGATTTTGTTGTGGCGTCGAAACTTAATAAAATAGTAGTTTTTGGTTTAACGTTGAAACTTAATAAAAATAGTAACTTTCGTTGTGTGTCGAGACTTGATGAAAACAATATAACTTTTACGAGTACACATTTTGACTTACTTCACTAAAACGCAAACACGTACGGGTGATGAGAACATTATAAACTTCGCAGGTGCATCATTCACTATTGATTGCTTGAATCTAAAGTAATATACTTTAACTAGGTCGTGTTAGGACATTCGAGCTCATCTTTCACTTATTGATTTATTTTGATTCACCGCTTCGCTTAAGGTGAGTCCTCGTAGCCCCTCTTTTACATATGTTTCCCTAGGGGAAAATGATACTCAACTGTTATTTTAAAACGTTTTGCGTTGTGTTAAACTATTCTTTTGGACATTATGTGAGTTTATATTGCTATATGTGTGATTACGTCCCTGAACTTAGGAACTAGATTATCTCGGGAAGAGACACCCGTTTCATCTGGGTTGGGCGCCTATATACCTTTAGGATGATGCACCCACGTTGTTGAGTTTAATTTGGTAAATTATTATTGTGTGAATTGTTATTGTGTGATTTATTATGGTGTGACGATACTGAATACCGTATATGCATATCTTCTCACTATTGTCCTACTTAAACTATATGCACGGCAAGTGGGTCTTTCTCAAACCTACGAGCTCACCAACATTATTGTTGACCTTTTCGAGTATCATTTTCAGGTAATTAAGTACTGAGGTTAAGGAGGAATAGAGCCTTCCTGCATCGCTTAGAGAGACTTAGGATGTAGCCCTCCCTGGCTATTCACCCCTTGTGACATTGCATTAGTATCTTCTCATAGTCTTAGACTATTTGTTTATTTACTTGTCCCGAGTTGTGGGATTTATTTGACTATGTTGTCGTGGTATTGACTATCCACGATACAAGTCTCCGCTTGTGTCGCGAGTCGTCATGACACATTTATGTAAACCTTTCATTTTGTGTCGGGAGTCGTGTTTCCGCCTTAGACGGGGTGTGACACTGATGATTTACCATTTTCTAATGTTTTACCAACCTTCACAACTCATACAATCTTCTTCTTTCCATATCCTCCTAGAACTTCATTAATTATATGGTGATTTAAGAGAGGTTTTCATAGTCATTAGAAATACCAGGTATGAAACAGTGACAAATAAGGCTCAGGGCTGCGAATACTGAAGCGGTTCCAAACACCCGGCATGGCTGCGACCAAAATGTGGGTGTGGTCGCCTTGCCAAGATGCATGGCTCGGTAAACCACGCACAGCAAACAAACAGCTATCATCATCGCCCCCAACCTTCCTGAAATTGGTAGAACAATTGTAACCTTATACGACCCAATGCCAGACCATTATTAAGTTTCTCGGAAACACCAATGACATTTTTTCGCAACAAACAACAATTTATGGGCAGAAACGACAATTTGTTCTTCCAAATGACCATTTCAGAGTATTAAACGACAATATTGCATACAGAAATATAGAATAAGCCCTTGTGACCACACTTATACCACATGCGACCACAACGTATACGCACCTTAAAGTACTTATGAAATTGGCACTTACGCCCGCCGCTTATACACAGTTCATACCAACTAAAGCTTATGAGCACAGCTTATAGACCATTGATACACAGCTTACGCACGGCTAATAACCGTAGTTGCACATTCTTACGTACAAAACATTTTTATCTGTCAATGAGGTTTTTCAAAATTAGAAGCAATCAGACAAAAGGGGATCAAACACCGCCATGTCTGCAAACACCGGTTTCATTTGTTTAAAGACCATTCGGGTTGCCCAGCCAAGATACGGGTCAAACACCACCCAATTCCCGATCATTATTTCACTTCACTAATCTAAAAAAGATCAAGTTTATTCACTTCAATACCAGCATGCACACATCAAACTTAAAAAACTATTTTCAACCAACACCTATGAAAAAAATCAAACCCGAAAATGAACCAACATAAATTTTTAACCCACACTAAAATTAGAAAAACCCAAAAATATGTTTTTACAAATAAAAAAAAACTAAAAACTGATAAGGTTTAGAAAGACTTCCTTAAATAGTTATAAACATAGCTTTAGAACTTGTAATGCTTGAGAACCAACAAAAATATTCCATAAGTGGCAAGTGTGTAGTCTTAATCTTTGAAAGACTTACTTTTATAAAAAGTCTCAAACACTTTATATAATAGTATGGGAGATGATTTTCACACATTTTATTTTTATTTGCACACTCATATGTACAAACAGTTAAAGCATAATATATATATACAATACAACAGTTCGATGCACAGTTTGAAGTGTCCCAATAAAAAAGTATAGTGTGCAAATCATTTCCCATAATAGTAACCGAAGAATTTTAAATAAAGAATGATTTCTAAAAGCATGTATTAGCATAACGATAAGGCTATTACCCTTAGGGCCGTTTTTAAGGTTATGCAATGTGGGCGACCGCTCAGGGCCCTAAAAATTTTAAGGGCCCAAAATTTGTTCCTATAACAATTATATGAATGTTTACACATAGTTTTTACGAAGACAAAAATATGTATGAAAGTATTTTAACTGGGTAACATGTTGAATGTTTAGAAAACTAATTGCATTATATCTTATAAACATTGACACTTTATATATAACATTCTTTTCTTGAATATCATTATATAATTTCATTCATTGCCTTCAAAAATTTCAAAATTCAAGGACCGCCCTGATAACCCTTTTGTTTTTATAAGAGACATTCCTCTTGTTATAAGAAAAGAATTCTCTTTTTCTTTCTCTCTTAGTGAACAATTATTTTTCTTTCTTTATTACTGTAAAAGACAATATTTTTTATATGATAATATTTTTTTCTTTTCACAATTTTCTTATCTATGATTAGACATTAAATATATACTCGTTATAATAAATTTGGTGTTACAGAGAACTCAAAATGCAAACCAGCCTAATTTTATTTTTCAAGAGGCAAATTTAAATAGAGACATGGGTCTACTATGAAAACTATGGTGTAAGCTCAGGGCCCTAAAAATTTTAAGGGCCCAAAATTTGTTCCTATAACAATTATATGAATGTTTACACATAGTTTTCACGAAGACAAAAATATGTATGAAAGTATTTTAACTGGGTAACATGTTGAATGTTTAGAAAACTAATTGCATTATATCTTATAAACATTGACACTTTATGTATAACATTCTTTTCTTGAATATCATTATGTAATTTCGTTCATTGCCTTCAAAAATTTCAAAATTCAAGGACAAAAAAACTAATTTCCAACGTAAAACAATTTTGTCACATATGTGTTTACACTTGCAAGTGAAAATACACATAGTATAATCATTGTCACATATGTAATGATATATTATCAAGTAAAACACACGCACATGACTAATACATATATAAACATTAAGATATATATATTATTATAATTTCACCCACAAAATAAATATGAATTTAAAATTTTGATTTATTATTTATTTATTATATTATATTAATTATATAATAATATATAAAAAGTGGTTCGGTTTCGGTTCGGTTTTTACGGTTCGGTTTATGGACGAAAACCGAAACCGAACAAAAAAATTCGGTTTTTGAAAAAGTAAAACCCGAACCACCAGTTTCTAGTTTCAGTCGGTTATTTTGGTTTGGTTTTCGGTTTTGGATTTTTTGGTTTTTTTCCTCACCCCTAACAGTTATACAAGAAGGAGAAGCTAGCTAGGATAAAACCTTTCCAATGGTGCAAATAGCCTAAACCATATGATTATATGGTTATTACCAATGTGTTGAAACCCGGTTTAACCCGGTCGGTTTAACCGGTTGAACTGGTTTCGGTCAAAAAAATGAGTCAAATTAAATCAGGTTTTATATTTTCGAAACCCGGTTAGACCCGCCAGGTTTGAAGTGACTCGAGTTAACCCGGTTTTCGAGACCCAGCCGGGTTTTGGTATTTTTTGTGTTTTTATACAAATAAAGCAAGTTAATTATATATATTCGCGATGTAATTTTATTTTTACATGTTATATTTGTTAGTAAATGGGTTATAGGCTCAATATATGAAATATTCATGATTTATATATATACTTTTTTTTATATTATTGCAAATATTTTTTTATCTTTTTGTTGTGGAAGACCGAGTTGACTCGGCGATCGAACTGGTTAAATCGGTAACTCGGTGATCTGGTGACTTAATCCGATCGATTAGAGAACCGGTTTTCAAAACATTGGTTATTACAACTTGCTAGCCCTATATTTGTTATTACAACTCATTGACCACGACATACTTGAAAGCGGAGTATTAATTTCCAAAAGAAACAGGGGTATACTAACTAAAAAGATTATCAAAGGATGATCATTATATAAACACCTCAATACCATCCGCATCGATCTAGTTTGGAAGCAAACAACTAAGTTTTTAAAATCAGGAGAGGAATAAAATGATTTTATGAATCACTAAATTTAAACCTTTTGATGATAATTATTTATCACTAAATTTGGTTCTTAACTAAAACAACTTTGAGGACAGTTATTTATCACTAAATTTGGTTCTTAACTAAAACAGCTAGCACGCTGATATTTCAAGGTTCTATAATGTTTAAATAGAGTTAAATATACTAAGAAGTAAAAAACACGAATGTAATACAGAGTAAACCAGTGTTATATCCTCCTAAAAGATCCTCGCAACTATATAAACGTGACACATGGAAAACTCTTTACAGGTGTTAAAGTTCAAAAAATGGTATGATCAAGTTCGTCTTCAAACTAATGAAGGAGCTAATAGTCAATCGTATGTAATTGTTACATTGTCAAAAAGAATTCTTGGAAATGACTTGGATGAAACTAATACTACTAAACTTTGTCATCCAAGATTACAAACTCTTGTCACTTATGTTTGGTCGCCCCTAACTAGTGTCTAAAGAAAGACATACACGGCACTAGCCAATTGCTTCGTATGGATTTGGAGTATAAGAAATTATAAATAATGCAAGTTTGAAGAACAAATTTCAATGAAGATAAAATACATTTCATGTGCCTATTTCTCTAGATACCAAAATTGGAAAACTGCAGCTGAATATTGATGCCAATTACAGAAGAGACCCTTGTGATATAATTTATTTAAATAGTTAATGAATATATATTGCAATATCAAATTTCTAACAAATTTGGAAAAAAAATCTAAAAAACCTCTATTGAACAAAATTCTCTCTCTTCTCTCTCCTCTAACCGTTGTTCTCGCCATTTTTTTGATTCAAAAATGCACTAAATAAGCTCATTTTAAGCTCGATTAAGCTCTAATTTTCGATTTTGATTAGCTTATTGGATTCAGGATCATATTATACTTAGTATAGTCGGCTTAATTTTTTGATTTTGATGGTTTATTCAGGTTTTTGGCTTATTTTTTAGGCGTTTTGCTTATTTCCAATGATGAATGAGAAAAAACCTAATAATAGATCAAATAAGAGGAGTGTTAAGCTTCCTGTTAGATATAATTATCATGTAATGAGCAATATAAGCAATAATAAGCATAATTCAGATAATAGTAGCAATTATGAAAAATTAGGGAAATTAGAATGGAGAAAAGGAAGGTTAGTGATGAATTGGAGACTAAGATAAGGGGAGAGATTTGTAATATTGATGATAGTGGAATAAGCTGTGAAGATGTGGAAAATAATAAGCATAATGATAATGAAGATAGATTAGATGATGCTCTGATGGATAAGCAGTTTGATAATAATGATTGTTAGAATAAGCAGTTTGATAATAATGAGTGTTTAGATGATGATGTTCAGTTAGACAGGGTCATGTTAAAGGCAAAAATATTATTAATGACATCAGGAATAAGGATGATATTAATATGAATGAAGTCAGTAAGGTAAGTGATATAGTGGATCGGAATGCTAAGGATAGAGGAACTAATGAAGAAACTGTGAATAGTAGTGATAAAAAGTCATATGCTAGTGCTACTAGGAATGTTGGTTGGTTTGAGACTAATAAGCTAGTGTATGTTCCTACAGTGTTTACTGAAGTAGGAAATGAGGTGGTTGTTTTTTATAAGGATCTTGTAGAGATTGGTAGTAAGAAATAGGAATTAACTCTATGTGGCCATCTAGTTGGTCATTATATGGGTCTTCCTTCTTTTAAGTATCGTTTAAGAAGAATGTGGAGTAGGACGGGCTTTAAAGAAATTATGGATAATGGTAATGGTAGGTGGTTATTCAAGTTTAATAATGAACAAGGAATGAACTTTGTAGCTGAAAAAATCCTTGGATGGTTAATAGTAAACCTTTAATGGTTTATAAGTGGGACCCTAGTTTAGGCATAAATAAGGTTGAGCTTACTAAAATTCCTGTATGGGTCAAACTACTTGAGGTACCAATAGAAGCTTGGTCTACTGAAGAAATAAGTGCTATTAGTAGCAGTGTAAGGAGACCTTTAGTTATGGACAACATGACAGCTTATGTGTGTAAGAATGGGACTGGTAGAACTGAGTTTGCCAGAGTATTAATGGAAATGGAAGCTAGTAAAGGGTTTAAAGAGGAAGTGGTATTGCAATATAGGGATAAGAATTAGAATGTTAAGGGTACTAAAGTGGTTAAAATTGCTTATGATTGGAAACCACTCTTGTGTTCACATTGTGGTGTGTTTGGACATGACTTTAAGAACTGTAAGAAAAGAACAAGGACTGAAGAATAAATTGCTAAAGAAAGGGAGGAGGTGGTGAAGAATATAAACAATAAAGTCAATGAAAATGTATAGAACAAAAGTAGAAAACCTTTTGTCTAGAATAATGTGACTAGAAGAGGTGAATTTAGACCTACTTTTAATTACAATAAGAATACTAATAAGCCACGTACTAGTTATACTCAGACTAGACAGCAATGGACTAAGAAAATAGTGGAGGGGATGAGAGGAATAAAGGAAAAGGTAAGAGTAACTCTTTTGATGATAAATTTCCTAAGCTTGATTCTACTGTCACGGATAAGAACAAGAAGAATAATGACAAAATAATCAATAATACAAACAGTTTCCATGTTCTTATAGATCTAGAGGATGATAATATTCAGGGAATAAACATGTTAATAAAATTATTGGTGACAAGTATCTTAATTTGAAATTGCAGCTAGTCTGACTGCAACTAAGACTTGGTCCTAAGAAATGATTCAGTATTTCAAGAGATCTTGAAATGCTGATAGAGAAAAAGAAAAGAATGACCTCCTTAACAGTATAGAGGGTATTGTAGAGGATGTGCTGGATGATGAATATATGGCTGGTAGTGAAATGGTAGCTGGTGAGTTTAATGGTGCTAGTAGTTCATTATTGAACTAGTTTATTACCTAGTTTAATATGGATTACAAAATAGGTATATGGAACATCAGAAGTTTAAATCAGGGGAAAAAACAAAAAGAAATTAAAAAATTTATTTATGATGAGAATATTCAAGTCTTTTCTATTATTGAAACTCATGTCAAAGCTCCTAATTTGCAAAAAGTATGTGAAAGGGTATTTGGATAGTGAGAATGGATATCTAATATCAGCCAAAGCAATGGTGGCTGTAGGATTAATGTTGGTTGGAATAATGATGTTGTTAAAGTTATGATGGTTCATTCTACAAGACAGATGATTCTGTAGATTATTGAGAATTGTCATAATCATAAAAAGATCTTTTGTAGCTTCATTTATGCTGCAAATACTGGTATGGAAAGAAGAATCCTTTGGAGAGACCTTGAAATGGCTAAAATTATCACTAAAGGTAATCCTTAGGTCATTATGAGGGATTTTAATGTAACTTTGAAGCTGGATGAGCACTCTGCTGGTAAGTCAATTATCAGTAGTGATATGCAGGATTTTATTAATTGTGTAAACAATATTGAGGTTGAAGATGTGTGTTGGTTTGGAATGCATTTTACATGGATCAAGTCCCCATCTAATCCTGCTACTAGTATCCTTAAAAAACTTGACAGGGTCATGGCTAATGAAGATTTCATTGCAAAATATAATCAAGCATAGGCCATTTTTCATCCATTTTTTGTTTCTGACCATAGTCCTATGGTTCTTACTATGCCTAATTAAATGACTAAGAAGAGGAAGCCTTTTAAGTTTGCAAACTATATTGCTGATAAGAGTGACTTTTTAATCAATGTGGAGAAGATTTGGAAGGAACAAATTCATGGCCATCATATGTTCCAATTAGTTAAGAAGTTGAAAATGCCCAAAAAGAATCTAAGGCATCTCAACTGGAGGAATGGCAATGTATTTGAGAGAGTTAATTTCCTTAGAGAAGGCCTCAAAAAAGCTCAATTGGAAGTTAATTTATTTCCTCATGATAATAATAAAAAGCACATGGCTGCTTCTATTTTAGAAGAATATCTAGAAGCTAAAGATGATGAAGAGAAGTTGCTATTTCAATGTGCAAAAGTTGAATGGCTTAATGAGGGTGATAGGAATTTTGCTTATTTCCATAAAGTTATAAAGGAAGAATGAACAGGAACAGAATTTTGAATATTACCAGTGCTAGGGGGATATTATAGAAGGCTCTAAAGTTGTAAAGGAATTTGTCCAGCATTTCAATAATTTCCTAGAGAAGTCATCTAAGGTGGATCATGTGGATTCTTTGGGAAATATTTTCTCTACTATCCTCGGTATTGATGATGCTAATGTAATGGTCAAGGAGGTTTCTAACATTGAAATTAAGAATGCAATGTTGGTATTGGTGATTGCAAAGCTCCTGGACCTGATGATTTTACTACTTGTTTCTTTAAGAAAGCCTAGTCCATTGTGTGGAAGGATGTCTGTCTTGCAGTTAAAGACTTCTTTTCAAATGGGAAGCTCTTTAGGGAAGTTAACTCCACTTTAATTGCTCTTATCCCTAAAGTCTAGGATTCAATATCTGTTATTGATTTCAGATCCATTACATGCTGCAATGTTATCTACAAATGCATCAGTAAGATCTTGACTAATAGGATTAAGGGTGGTTTGGATAAGCTCATTAACCTAAACCAAAGTGCTTTTATTCAAGGTAGGAGTATCCAAGATAACATCCTGTTAACTCAAGAGCTTTTGAATGGTTATAATAGGAAAAGTGGGCCAAAAAGATGTTCTTTAAAAATTGATATTGCAAAAGCATATGACACTGTGAGTTGGGATTTTCTAAGAAATATCCTGATCAAATTTGGTTTTCATGTTAAAATGATGGATTGGATCTTTACTTGTGTGTCTTCATCCAACTTCTCTGTATGCCTGAATGGGGAAGTTTATAGGTATTTTCAAGGAGGAAGAGGGCTTAGACAAGGAGAGCCCATATCTCCTTACCTTTTTACTTTGGTAATGGAAGTATTCACTTTGATTGTGGATCACAAAATCAGGAACTCTGATGATTTCAAATACCATGTTGGATGTAAAGATTTAAAGTTGACTCGTTTGTGCTTTGCTGATGATCTTTTAGTATTATGCCATGGTGATAAAGGCTCTATTAAGATCATCAAAGATTCTATTGATGATTTTAGTAAAGTATCTGGTCTGGTTCCTAATTTGAATAAGAGTATCATCTTCTTTGGGAATGTTAATTTAGGTACTCAAAGAAGCATTTTAAACATTGTGCATTTCAAAGTGGGTGTTTTTCCTGTCAAATATCTTGGTGTGCCTTTGCTTACTAAGAGATTGAGGAAAGATGATTGTAAGCATATAGTGGATAAAGTTAAAAGTAAGGTAAATGATTAGAAGAACAAGTATCTGTCTTATGCAGGCAGAATCCAACTTATTGCCTCTGTCTTTGGTTCTGGGCTTCAGTCTTTCTTCTTCCTAAATCAACTGTCAAAGATATTGAGAAAGTTCTAAAAGGATTCCTCTGGTGTCAAGGTGATTTAGCTAGAGGAAAGGCCAAAATTGCTTGGAAAACTTTATGCAGACCTAAATCTTAGGGTGGTCTTGTATTCAAGGATTTAGGTAATTAGAATGAAGTTTTACTCACCAAACACATTTGGAACATTGCAGATCATAAGGAAAGTTTATAGGTTAATTGGGTTCATATGATCAAGTTAAAAGGGAAGAGTATTTGGGAAGTTAATGTGGAAGTTAGTGATAGTTGGATTTGAGTCTTAGAAAGGAAGCCAGGAAACATATTGAGTATAAAATTGGTAATGGAGAGTTGATCTCTGTATGGCATGACAAATGGTGTGAAATTGGTCCTCTCTCTCAATTCATTACCAATAGAGATATCTATGATACTAGATTCAACAACAATGCTTATCTTGCTGATATGATTAATAATAACAAATGGAAGTGGCATAATGAATGGAAGGATGTTTTTCCTGGGTTTATCACTATTCCTGTTCCTACTTGTATCAATCACAAGGATAAGGTTGTTTAGAGATGTAATAATTGAACCTTAAAAGGTTATTCTACCAAGAAAGTATGGGAGGATTATAAAATTCAGCATCCCAAGATTGGTTGGAGGAGTTTGGTTTGGTTCTCTCAGAATATTCCAAGTCATGCTTTTGTTGTTTGGATGGCCATTCAAAAGAGACTTATGACTCAAGACATAATCTATCAATGGAACAATGATAATTCTATGGGGTGCTCTTTATGCAGATCTTTTATGGACTCTCATGATCATTTGTTTTTTCAGTGCTCATTCTCTTATGAAATTTGGAACATTGTGAAAGACAAAAGTTATAATGATAATTTAAAGAGCAATTGGGATGATTTTGTGAGAAGTATAGCCTTATTCAACAAAAAAGCAATCAAAGACATTGTTAGAAGATTGGTTTTTGGTGCTATGGTATACTACATTTGGCAAGAAAGGAATAAGAGACAATTCACTAATGAAAGAAGATCTGCAAAAATCATTGATGGTGTCATTTTGGAGAATGTGAAACTGAGACTAATGAGCCTGAATGTTCTAAACTCTGATAATGTCCAAAGAGTGGCTACATATTGGGGAATTCACTTCAAGATTAAGGGTGGAAAAGATAAGTTACAAGGCCTTTGAGGTGTGTTGATAAGATTTGACTGTATTGTCAAATCTGCTTAAAGGGGTGTTTAGGTCAAGGACTCGGTGTCCTGTTTTTGATCCAACAGAAAGCCCTTTGGTATAGGGTGTTAGTTTTTGCAGACCATGGCAGTGTTAAGTTCCTTGTACATTAGAGTTCTCCTGGTATGTTTGTACCTACTTAAGTCCCATAGTTTCTTGATTGGCCTTGGGAGGAATCAAGTTATCTCTTGATTGATTTGGTAGGAGGACTAATTCAGGAGAATGTACCATAAGGAAGGGCTTTCACTGTGGAGGGTATTGGTCTGGGTGGATTGTGTACGCAGGGTGGAATAGAGAGTGTGTGTAAGATGAACCTTCTTGGTCCACCCTATACACAATCAAAGGAGGTTAGGATGGGTCTAAGTGAGGGTGTGTGTTCCCAGTATAGTGATGCCTTTCCAATTCTTTTTTTTATTCATTCAGTGAGGATGGTCATTGAAGGAATGAATGGGAAATGTAGCTATACTGGTATAGCCCCTCACTTGGTGTGAATGGGGGCTATGCTCTTCTTGATGAAGCCTTCTCTGTTTTATCCCTTGTTATTGTGGACGTGTGTTGAATGACTTGTGGATAAACTAAGTTTGGAAATGTAGTCAAGAGGGTTTAGTCTTTGGTGCATTACAAGGTGAATTATATGTTGCTTGGATCATTTTCAGTATAGCATTGGTGGTGTATGAATCAGATTTCCAGTGTCTGTGTTTTGATCCTTGGCATCCGAGTTCCTTGGTTGTATTGGCAGAGATGTTGTTCTGTTTTTTTTCCTGTGTATTCTGTTAGATGTATTAGAGGAATAGTGATGTCTATTCTTTTCTGAATTAATGTAATATGTTTGATTTTATTAATATAATTCACTTTTTGCATAAAAAATATATATAATGCTGTTCATTGTGCATTTTGTAAATCAAAATACTTAGGCTAGGCAATGGAATTAAGATACAGTATTCATTAGTTGGAGTGACGTTAAATTTTCGTCTTTTATTAATCACAGCCCACAAAAATATTCTGAAAGAAGAGAAATTTTGAAGATAGGGAATTTGCCCGAGTCCTCTCCTATCCTTATTAGTTGTTGTTTTGAATTAGGATATGAGTTATAGATCAACTTTCCAAACAGTCGCGTCTCCTTCTCCACAAGAATTATGAACAAATTTCATTCTCTCAACTGACTTGCATATTCCGCTGCATGACCAATCAAATGAAGCGACACAGACATTCCCTGATTGTGTCTTCCACTCGCAATCTGTATCACACATACATTGAAAAACTTAACGGTCAGTAATCTGGTTACATTTCCGTACAAGTGCATGTGCGTGTAAGTGAGAGATAGTACGCTACCTGGAGGAGTTCCACAACACATGGACCGATCATCTATATGTTGAACATCTAACCCAATCAACCACGAGCCCAAAGAAACATCCTCATTGGCGTACCGATGCAATATACCCCTGCAGTAATAAACAGCCCTTAATAAACAAGATATCTTTAATGAAGGCGACAAACAGTACCGCTGTGTATAATAATTTTAGTACGTACGAGTTGATGGAAATATATGCTGCTAAATCCTTAGAGATTGCATATATTTGCCCAGTTGCATGCCGAAAGTACTTGTTCCCTTCTTCACCAAATTTCCAATACTCTGGCTCGTGATATCGTACCCCTCTGCCCATTTCATTTTCCAATACAAATTAGTTACTCATTCTTTTTCTTAATACATAGAAAACTGCCAAAAAAAGGTGACATAATATATCGAAATTTTCGGTCTCTTTAAAAAAAAGTTCAGCTTTTTACAACAAAAGTAGTGAATGTTTAGTTTTTGAATAGTATAGAGCGAAAGCTAAACTTTTGAACAAGATGAGGACACAACTTGTTGTTTCCAAAAGTATTCGATTTCGACAGATAACTATTTTGTATTCTAAAACGAATTCCATATTATCTTATGTTATAAAATGAACTTATTTTACTTTTGGATGAGCGAAAAAGTAGTCGATATATACCCTGCATTTGCAAATTTGGTACTTTATTTAAATCTTTAAAAATTTTCCCAAATTTACCGATCAGACAAAAAAGCAACTCACTTTTGTGACAGTACGGGGCCAGACTTCATGCACCCGATATATGTTCTTGGTTTAGATCTATAACGTGCAAGTGAAGTAGCAAGCATGCCTAAGTTGACATGAACATCGTCATCCACCTTCACATAGAACTCTGCATCCCACGTAGAGACTGCTGTCGAGAAATATAATCTTGTCTTCATGGAAAGCTCGTGGTAGCCCTCGACATGATTCAACCTTAAGAAGTCGTGATATTTTTCATCCTCGGCATCAATGGCTCGATCAAGAACACCTCCTGGTGTTGCACTATGTCCTATTACAAACCTTATTATGATGCCCTTTTCTTTTGCTAATTTATTCAATTTTGACCCTGCATATAATGTTCAGAAAGATGCAAGAAAATTTAGATACTGGCTTCTAATGTTAGAGGGTGTTTCGGTGTTTGGGATTTAGGATGTCCGGCATTGCTTAATTGGTTATTCTCAAGCAGATAATCAAATGTGAAGGTTTGAATATAACTGTTTATCTATTTATTTTACTATAATGTATCCTAGTTAACATAAGCTGATTGTGTTAAAAAAAAACATAAGCTGATGAATAGTTTGTCATAACAACCTGTTAATGTTAAGTACATAAGCACCTAAAATAAGCAATCCCATACACCCCTTACAAGTAGAGTTAGGAAATGTGTAAAAAATGCGAACCAGTGGGCATCCATGTTTCTCGGACCGAGTCTCTACGCTTCTTGCTACTAAAAGCAGTATTAATACCAATGACAACAAACGCTTTTTGTAAAGATGTTTTGTTAGATGCCACTCTCTCTGGCAAAAACTTGGCCCCGGTTAGACTTGTACGGGCCACTTCTAGTTCCATCTCCAATGTCGATATTGTTTTGTCTAAAGATCTATATAAATTATACAAAAGTTTAAATAAATACCTATAAGTAAGATTCTAAGTATGTAAAAGTTTCTTCAGTACATATTAGCTTACTGGATGGCCTGATGAGTTTTTGTGACTTCTGCCATAACATCTACTGAATTTTCCTCACCTAATTTCTGGTAGAAAATAACTGTTCAATGTTAGATATGACATTAGATTTTGGACAGAGTGATATAATCAAGATGTGAGTACTTACACGCTTGCGATCACAGTCTGGAACTGTGGTTAAACTCAACTTTTGTTCACGATTCTTGAAATAAAAATCGTTATTTATGGGTGAGTAAGGCCACGTGTGCCTAGTGAAAAGTGATCCTGCGAGAAAACTGGCTGTACACAGCATAAAAATTACTTTTCCTGGAAACGATTTTCCCCTCATTTTCAGCATTAATGCCAGGTATATAATGTAGTAGCTATGCTTTTCTGCAAGCCCGCCTGAGCGTGGTGCACATAACTTTTACTAGTAATAGAAATAGAGATACATGAATAATGTAGGATACAAGAATAATGTAGGAGGCAAGGGGTGTGTGGCTGTTTATTCATGTGAAATTCATGGTTCAACCAACCAATTTGTGCATGCCTTTAGATACACAAACTAGACCATTCCTGTTGCCATTGTACATGACGCAACCACTTCCCGTGTCTTTGATAATACTATTAACTACAACCGCCACAAACAAGAATCGAAGTATAATAGTGTGTATAGTATAAGTCTCCCGCACGCACACGATAACTATTTTTTTTCTGTAATGGGTTATTGTCCAAAAGTACCTACATCTTGTCACCAAGAATATGGTCAACCCGTAGAGTATTTTTCGTGGTTAACTCTGTTCTCAAAGATTTTATTTATACATAATAGCGCACCTTTCAGTAATCTGCAATTTTAACTAGCATATTTAATTATATGAATCTGTTTGGGATATAATCACACGAAATTGTAATATAGATTTGGCAAAAAAGCATTCTATTGGGTTGCATAAACCAAGATCAAGGTAATCTTGAGTGTGTGTCTATGTACAACACCATCTTTGATAACACCGAGTTATCACAGATTTCAGGTACATCATGTTGCACTGTGACCGTAAACACAATTAAGCCGTCATATCATTTACAACCAGATTCCATTGAATAATCACTGAATAGTATATGGGATGTAAATAGTATGTCAAACAATTTAAGTAAGAAGTTAATTAGTCTAACAAGTGAGATACAAGCAACATGTGGTATAAACTAAGGCATGGTGCCCCTTGCCTCTTGAGGTACTTCTATATGTAAACAATAACCCCTTACTTGCACAAGTATGGAATACTTATGATAAAAAAAAATTGAAAAGACGCGGAATGAAATATAACAATAAATTTTTTATGAAAAAAAGGTTCTGATCGTGCGCCGGTTAAGCATCTGGTTGGAGACACGAAAGTTTGTACAGAGCCATTGATCCAAGTGAGATAAGGAACAACTGAGACTAAACATTCAACGGCGAATAATTAGATCGATATGGTCCATATGGAGACATTAAAGGTAGCATCGATTTATTCGTCAAGTCAAGATCGATGTTTATGTATCCAATCACCTGGCTGTTTAAAAACCCTTATCACCATGACAACCATGCATTTGATCATTAATGATTAGATCCAATCCTCAGACTTAACGTGAGTCCCAAATAATCAATAAGTAGCTTGGTTATCAATTCAGCAAAATCCTTATTGAACATGTGCATGTAGTTCTAGCTCTCTTTGTGTTTCATATATCTTCTTATCATATATTTGATTAACCTAAATTTGTAATGGCTTTGATTAGTTAGCAATGTATTTCCCAAGATGTGCTTCAATTCCATTTCACATTTTAATATAGTCTCAATTGGTGTGGCATTCACTTGTTTCTTAATATCACAATGATTAATCTTGAATAAATATCTTATCAACTAAAACAAAAAAAAATGTTCCACCCTTATATACATAAAACTTCTTATTGTATGTTTTATAACTTGCTAAAATAATTCAAAGAGATTCTGAGTTTGAATCACGGCACTTTCGACTCCTTGATGCTAATCGTTGAAGAGACGACTGAAAATTCAAAATCATTGAGAAAATGGCTATGTTTATTAAAGCGGACTGAGATAGTCAATCTATACAATCTTAGCTTTCACATAGTGACTTTAGAGTTGTCTATGTACTGATGTACATATGGCCCAACGTTTGGCGAGGACAAGTGTTTTGATTAAATTTTCTTCCCCTTCTAGCCATGGTCAAAGTATTAAACTAGTTTTTTTTTGTCGTTATTGGGTTTTGGCGAGGACATGACCCTCGCTCGTCGCGTGTTCTACTTTATCTTGTAGTGTGTGAATCATTATTGTTGGTTATCAATATTTGGCAAACATAGATCTAAATTAACAGTGAGAATGCATGGTTAGTTGCTTGGTACGTGTTGGTGGCTTGCATTATTCCTTGCGATGGTACGGTGTAGTATTCGTGAAGCGGGTTTTGTCTGCTCGGTCAACAATATTGGCGTGGTTAGAATTTTGCGATTACCCAAAACTACTTTGTTAAACATATACTCTATAACCAATAAACATAATCCAAAGGTTTTCGAGCCTTGAAAGAAATAAGGAGCTAGGAATTGAAGAATGCATGCATGGGTAACGTGGTTTTCAAACAATCTTATTATAAAAGTCAATGGAGTAAATAAAAATAGGATTTAACACTCAAAAGGTCGTAGCCGCATGTGCACATTAAACCGTCCAATCAACACTAATCCCGATATAGCCTTTAAGCAGCTAATTGTGTTCCCATGAATATACTACTTGCTTTCACAACAAGCAATACCGTTTTCTTAATCAACTTCTTGTTAGTTTAGATATTCTTAAGTACTATCTAGTTATGCATGTAACATCTTAGGTAAATTTTACATTGCTGACAGACGACATATATGAAACTAGTAACTTCCTATGAAAGAGAGTTTACGCATGCATGCAACATCTTAGATAAATTTTACATTGCTATCAGACTGTGCGGAGCCATGTGTTACACAGTGGGGGAAACCCCCAGTCAGGGGCGGATTCATAGTTTGAGGTTGGGAGGGCCGTGCCCTCCATGGCTAGACGAAAAAGATGAGATTATAGTGTATTTTTTCTTTGGTTTTGTATGTTTTTTTTAAATGCCCCCCACTTAAAATTCAAATTGCCCCCACTAACACACTAAAGTCCAACATTTAACGCTCTAAAAGGTAAAACCTTATAAATCCTTTATATCTAAGTAACAATACTCAATTTTTCATTCCGATCCTAGTTTTTATCCTAATTTTTTTCGCCGCATTTTGTTGCTATTATCAACAACAAAAAAATGCCCTCCACAATCCTGTTTTCTGGTTCCGCCACTGCCCCCAATAATGCGTTAGCAGAAGGACTAAATTAGTGGGAGAAACTGTTAAATTTGATGGAAAAAGTTAGTGTCCTCGTCGAAAAATACGGAATACCCTCATGCCAAATCATGGAATCCTCGTCTGAAAGTGGCGAAGAGAAAGGGATAGATATTGAAATTTGTGACATGGGAAGCAGGGAAGTGGGGTAAACAATTAATGTATTCAAGAAAAAGTGAATCATTTTTAAGAGTTACTTGTTTGAGTTACTTAACTTTTCGAATAGAAAATTACGTTTCATGTATAAATACGAACACACCATTTGGTGTTAAATTGCTAAATTGCGTTGTTTTTAACTTTACTTGACCCGACCTGTTTTAAATTTTACTAGCAAAATATATATAGTTTTGCCCGTAATGGGTTCTAATAAAGTCGTCCGTTTCAAAAAAAAAACTGATGTGAGTTACTTACTTTTGGAATTGTAAATTACGTTTCTTGTATAGATACTAAACACACCATTTGGTGTTAAATTGCTCATAAAATGCGTTGTGTTTTTACTTTACTTGAACCAGTACCTGTTTTATATTGTTCTTGCATATATATATTAGTTTGACCGTAATCAAAGTTGTTGTGTCATGCCCCTTTTGACTAGGTTTTCTGGCTCCGCCACTCATCATCAGACATGAAACATCTATACCATTATTGTATTTATTGAGTAAACGTATTTCACAACAAGCAAATACCAGTTTGCGAGTTGCTAGACAATCGATTAGCTCCGCTTCTTGTACGGTTGGGATGGTGAGCAAAAAAAGTCCATTGACGACAACAAGTTTTCAAGATGGCAACACTTTTATAAAGACACAACATGAAGAGAAATTAAGTGCTAGGACTTCTCCAAAGTAGGATATTTATGTTTTCTACAGCACTATATATGAGAGAAAATTAGTGCAAGTATTCAATTTAAATTACTATTTCCTTTTGGTTACTTTCTGAGTTTTTTGCCAACTAATTTACGTGAGCTTAGCTCAACACAAACTTAAATCAGGTAAATCATTTCTTTTATGATATATTGTTTTTAACAGGGCTATTTCATGTTCGGTTGAAAATGAATGAATTTCGATCGAGAAATGTAACTTTTCAAACTATGTGGACAAAGCAATAATTTTTTGATGTAGACTAAAAAAATGAGATAATACAAATCGATCTTGTTGATTCACACGAATACTATGATTGATTCTTCCAACAATCATTGATTCAAACGACTACTGATTATTAGGAGATTTTTAGCAAAAACTGTCAAAAATAGACTTTTCATATTTTATTGAACTGAATAGTCAGTGTGACAATACACTTATTAAATAGGCATACAAAACTGAAATGGGACTAAAAAGACAAACTGGCCGAAAACTAGCCTAAAAACAAGTCCAAAAAACTCGAAAAAACACGAAAATGCAAATAACTTCTAAAATATAGTGTTTCGGGGCTCGAAAGTTCCGTAAACCAATTATGATACTTTAACACGGCGTTTTCCTCGTTCCAAGCTTCGAAACGGCTGGTCTTAGGCTTGAAATGGAGTCCTGAGGCCCAAGTTATGCCCCTTTGAAAGAAGTCATTTTCTTCACACGATCTTGAGCTTCTAAGAACAAATGGTCATATTTATTAATGACAAAAGTTCCCTATAGAACACTTTCTTATCAAAGAACAAACCAGTGCATCTAGACCTTTCATTTTAATCTGATCCAACGGTGTAAATATTTTACCATTTTATTTTTAATATTTATGTAAGGGTATTATAGTAATTTCATCTCTATACTATACATTCCCAAATCAAACACCCAAATTCATT
This sequence comes from Tanacetum coccineum, assembly GCA_026074375.1. Classification (NCBI taxonomy): domain Eukaryota; kingdom Viridiplantae; phylum Streptophyta; class Magnoliopsida; order Asterales; family Asteraceae; genus Tanacetum; species Tanacetum coccineum. The sequence goes on from BQNB010005934.1 coordinate 97,309, forward strand.
TCAACAGTCTCGCTCACACACACACACAGTAACCACCCAACGCTAAATGACCCCTAAATCTAACCCTAATCGTTATTCTAATTGTTGAAAATGGACATACGAGACGAAATGAGTTTATCTAAAGATGGTATGTCGCCCAAATCGTCTTCGTTGCGTGTTTTCGGTCAAAATAAGCATCAGAATAAACTACTAGGTATACATTTCTTTTATTCTTTGTTTATTTTGCTTATTTGGTGCTTATTTAAGAGTTTTTAGGTTTTGTTTTTTGATTATTTTATATTACAATTTGTGAATGCTTATTTGTTGATTATTTTGTTGATTATTTTAGATTCAATCAATAGATGTTGCTTATTTGCTTATTTTGGTGCTTATTTACGTTTTTTAGGTTTTGTTTCTTATTTTCTTTTATTATGAGTTTGTTGTTGATTATTTGTTAATGATTTCGTTGAATAATTAGTGTTTAAGTAAATAGATGTTGCTTTTTCAATAGCTTTTTGATTGTTTTTTGCTTATTTAGGTTTAGCTTATGATTCGTTTGCTTATTTGTTGCTTATTTAGGTTTTTTAGGTTAAGCTTTTAGTGATGAATCACATGTGATTTGTTTTATGTTATGTTGCTTATTTAGTAGCTTTTTGCTTATTTGCTTATTCAGTAGCTGTTTAGTGATTTTTTTTAATTTTGTATTTTGTGTTAGGTGTTAAGGATAAACCTCAGGTTGGTAGTCTCTCTCCTAAGAAGTGGCATACAAGGGATATGATTGTTGCTGCTAAACATGGCGATAAAGTGCTTAATGTGCAGTCGGTGTCTGAATTCAATCCTACAACTGGTATACAAGTTTTGAAACCGTTAGTTAAGAAACCGTTGGTTGTCCGGGACAAAGTTAAGGATAAGGATTCGGTTAAGAAACCGGCTGATGTTGTAGAGAAACCGAACAAGGTTAAGGATAAGGCGACGGTTAAGAAATCGGCTGATGTTGTGGAGAAACCGGTTACTGTTGTGGTTAAGGATAAGGTAACGGTTAAGAAACCAGCTGTTGTGGAGAAACCGGCTGTATTGGTTAAGGAAAAGGATAAGGATAAGGCGCAGGTTTTGATTGTTAAGGAAAATGATGTTGTGCCTGATGTTGGTTTGGAGAAGGTTGTTGCAAATGATAAGGAGAAGAAAATTATGAATGATGTTGTGCCTGATGTTGGTTTGGAGAAGGTTGTTGCAAATGATAAGGAGTTATCGGATTTTGTTAGTAAGAAGAGAAGGCGTCAGATTGACCTTCCAAAGTTAAATACGCCGGTTGATGTGGCTGATAAGGAGTTTGATGTTGTGAATAATAAGGATAAGGAGTCGGATGTTGCGAAGGATGTTGGGAATGATGTTGTGAATGATTTTGTAAATGGAGTTGTGAATGATGTTGTGGCTGATGTTGGTTTGGATAAGTTTGGTGCAAATAAGTTGTTGTCAGATGTTGTTAATAAGAAGAGAAGGCGTCGAAGTGAGCTTCCAAAGGTAAATGCGCTGGCTATTGTGGCTGATAAGCAGCTTGTTGATAAGTCGGTGGTCAAGGCGGCTATCAAGCCCGCTGTCAAGCCTGCTGTCAAGCCCGCTCTTAAGCCGGCTGTCAAGGGTAATGAGAGTAAAAAGTTAAAGAGTAAGTATGGTATGAAGAGAAAGAAGAAGAACTCTTCTGATTCTTTGTCTTCGCCTGTTGATGAAAAGAAATTGAGGCGTCTTCTTAAAAATATTAAACAAGAAGACTCTGATGGGAGTGTGTCACACAGAAAGATGATGTTAGCCTCAAAATATTGAGTCGAACATGAAGTTCGTTCTTTATGTATTTAAGTCTCGGTCAATCAATTAGTTAATGTTGTAATAGTATAATATCGGGAATCAGGCTTGATAGTTAATCTAATATTGTATATGTTTCGGGTTTAATCCCAAGCAAAACCCGAGCCCGGGTCCTAGTTAAATATCCCGCGCGTCATTTAACGCGACGGGGTATATAAACTCTTTTCTATTTAGAAAAGAGTTAGTTGTTAAAAATATATTTTTTTCTTTTCCAAAACTCTCTTCTTTCTCTCTCTACAAAACAACTCACTCTCTTTCTCCTTTCTAGTTCTAATTGCTCTAATACCAATTGTTATAACAAGATTCACCCTCTGATCAACGGATCCGGAGGCATGGTAAAGTGAAAGAGAAATTGAGCCATGTTTATTAGAGAGAAAAGATATGAAATGGGAAGTTGTGTGTGCTTGAGAGAAAACACACACACTTTCACCTTACAAAAGTGAGCTTCACCCCTCCATGGAAGTATGGAGGGGGTATTTATAGTCCCGGGCTTTACTAGCTAAACTAACCTGACACGACTATAAATGATAAATGTAATTCTAGATAAGTCACCATATTTTAGGGCTAACAGATGAAATATAAGAAAAAAGAGAAAGAGTTGACGCCTAGTGAAGCGGCACATGAAGAGTATCTTAAGCATTATCCAACTCTTC
>BQNB010005935.1:0-96715 GCA_026074375.1 Tanacetum coccineum
GATTTTAAATCTAAATATTCAATCTGATATTCCTGTCAATGTATCAGTTTCCGTCACTACTACGACACCTTCTTCTGACACTACAATTCCTCAAACACCCATTCCAATCATTTAACCTCAACAACAACCACATAATTCCATAACAACAACTATTCCAGCAATAACCTTGCCAAATATCCCCATCTTTGCATCTCTATTCGGTTTTGAATGAAAGGTTTCCTCATTAGAGACTGAACTATCTGAGCTCAAACAAACCAATTAATTTGTTGAAGTTGTATCATCTATTTCGGGCATTGTTGATAACTACCTTGCGTCTAAGATGAAAGATGAAGTGAATGTGGCTATTCAGCTAAAATCAAACAAGCTCATAGAAGAAGCTCAAGCCAAGAATGAAGAATTTCTTAACAAGATAGAATCAAACATTAAGGCCATAATCATGGATCAGGTTAAAGCTCAAGTATCCAAGATCTTGCCAAAGGTTGAGAAGTTTGTCACATAATCTCTAGGAGCTAAAGTGTTGGCTAGATCGTCCAATCAACCTCAGACATCTTACGCTGCAGCAAAATCTCTCTCAGAATTCGAGTTAAAGAATATTCTTATCAACAAGATTGATGAAAATAAATCAATGAATAGATCATACGTTCAAAAAAATCTTTACAATGCATTGATAGAATCGTACAACTCAGAAAAAGACCTCTTTTCTTCTTATGGTGATGTTGTGACCCTAAAGAGAAGACGTGATGATCAAGACAAAGATGAAGAACCCTCCACTGGATCAAACCGAGGGACGAAAAGAAGGAGATCGGGAAAGAAAGAGTCATTAAAAGAAGCAACTCAAAAGGAGTCTAAGTCTACAAGTTTTTCTAAAAGTGCAACCAGATCTCAACCAAAATCATCAGGCAAGTTTGTTCAAGCAGGGGAGCATGGTCCAAGGGTCGATGATTTGGAAGAACCATCACATCAAGAGTTTGAAACAGGAAATGATGATGTATCGCGTGCAAGAGAGGTAATAAATGTTGATGCACGACTATAGAATCTACCAGGCTCTCAAACTCCTGATCGTAATTGGAACAAAACAAAGACTGTTGACGACCGACCTCCTCAATCATGGATGACTCAACTGGCTTAAGCTTCAGGCACACAATCCTTGTTTAATGATTTTTTGGCTACTCCCATCGACTTCTCTGCTTTTATCATGAATCGGCTTAAGATTAACAATCTGACTCAAGATGTGTTGACTGGTCCAACATATGATCTCATGAAAGGCACATGTAAGAGTGTAGTGGAATTAGAATACCACTTGGAAGAAGTATTCAAAGCTACTCATGATCAGTTAGATTGGCATAATCCTGAAGAAAGATTGTATCCCCATGATCTCAGCAAGCCCCTTCCTTTAATTCAGAATGCACGAGGTCATTAAGTTATCCCTTTTGATCACTTCATCAATAACCATCTCGAATATCTGAAAGGAGGGAGCTTAAGTCAAAGATACACAACCTCAATTACCAAGACGAAGGTTGCTGAGTACGGTCATGTTAAATGGATTGAAGACAAAGTTCCTAGAAGTATATGGATCTCGATACAAGTTGTCTACGACAAGCATGCCTACTGGGGAACATATCATTGGGGTCCAAAACGTCAGTCATTCTATAGATATGTTACCAACATGGAAACTTCAAAATATGTCTACTCAATACACAGGATAATTTTTGTTACCAGTCTCAAGATCATGGAGTTCTTTGGCTATAAACATTTGGAAGAGATTATTGTTCGAAGACAGGACGATCAGCTATACAAGTTTCGAGAAGGCGACTTCAAAAGACTTCGTTGCCAAGACATTGAATATATGTTACTTCTTCTTGTTCAAGGAAAGCTGACCAACCTCAATTTGGATGAACGGTTTGCACTAAATGTGGCTTTGAGAATGTATACGAGACGTATTGTCATTCAAAAATGTGCGGAGGATCTACAACTGGCAGTTGAAAGCTACCAGAAGAAGATAAACCTCTCAAGACCAGACTTATACCGTTCAGATCTCTAAAAAATGACTTCCTACACTGCTTACCATGATATCCAAGGCATTATATATCAAGATGACATGGACAGAAATCGTTTGATGGGTACTGATGAGCTTCACAAGTATAGTGACGGCACACTAAACCATGTCCGTACCGCTATCAATGATATTGCTACTGGGATTTAAATGAAGTACTTACCAAAGAGAAAATGGACCAAACAAGACAAGCAGAGAGCTCGGGTGATGATAAATTCCATTGACAAGAAACTCAAAGATAGAAGGTTGATGCGTAGTCTGGAAAAGTTTGTTGGTGGAAAACCTTACAAAGGAGACCTTTGGCTGATACAAAGAACCATATGATTCTATCATATGATGTTCTTATCACTCAGGTCAAATCTCGTAAATAATTTAAACTTGTGAATTTGTAGATATGTAGTGTGGATTATGGTGATAATAAGGAGTGCTCGAGTACAAAATTTTTCAAGAATTTCTTCGTAAATTCAAAATTTTCTTCAAATTATTGTACTCGGCACTATCTTATATACCCTCAAATATTGAAGGAGAGCATTAAAATGTTCCTATTAGATATTGTGTAACATTTTGTCCCCGAACTTTTAATCAATTGATATCCAAAATATCAAGAGATTAACATTTTAGATAAGGGGAGAAAATGTGATTAAACTGCATCTAAGTTATATTGAAATGTGATTGTATAAATAGACTCAATGCACTCTACACTTAGCATGTACTACGATTATGATGCACATGTTAAGGGGGAGTTTTTAGTGATGATGAAAAACTCTCAAAGTATTTTCAATGATTTTGGTCTTGATAATGATGGAATACCCAAAAGACCGACCATGTACTTAAATTTATGGAGTTATAAGGTGGTTAGGCATAGGTATTAAAATCCCATGATCCAACCAGAACTAGAGGGATCTACCCAGGGATATCCACTAGCTAGTGTAGAAGTCCTTAGGTATGATACAAAAGGAGAAAAAGTAAGAATCGAGAAAAGTGCCGACTGAGATGGAGCTAGCACTGGAATAAACCCAACAAGGTGTTAGTTATGAAGTCTCGGTAAGCGCTGAAGGGGTTAAAGAATTAAAAATAATTGTAAGGATAAAGGGTGAAAAGAAAGAAGCCCTCCATATACTTAGGCAAAAACTGGGTCAATACATAAACTGTCAGAAACACTAAGGTGTTGTCTGACATTGAAGACTGTCATGGACCCAGTGACGCTATGCACAACCCTCCCTAGCCACTCAAGGTCTCTTAACAGACTCTTGTTTCATTTCTCACAGAGATTACACGCATTTCTATCAACTTTCTCACTCCGAGTTAGTTGATATTGAAAAGGTGGCAGTCTGCTCCAGCCTCCGATCACTAAAAGCAAAGTGCACAATTGAGTCTAGAGCCAAAAGAGATCATCCATAAATCTCATTAGGACACTTGTCAAATTATGCTTGCTTAGTCACACAATGTGAATAACAAGATATACATTTAGAGTCCTACGCATTATCCTTGTGATTTTGCCAGAACATCCGAGTGATATAATTCATAGTGAAGATGGAAATCCTGCTTGAGCCAACATCAAACAAGCTCATGGTAGGTGACTTGTGCGATTCTATATGAATCAAACTTGTGACAACTAGAAAGAAACAATGGTGCGATTCTATAAGAATTAAACTTGTTCCAGGTTATGAATTGACGATTGATGATGAATTTTGAAATGATTAACACTCTTGATGTGTCACAAAACCACTTTAGCAAGTGACACGTCGATTGATTTTCAAATCGATTTTTCTATTCAATCAGTGAGACCTCGTCTTGCTGGTTCACTCATACCGTGTTGTCTGCTTTGAGACGCTCCGGTAATGAGAACGGCTAGTGCAGCTGCGAAACCCTGTCAAGGAAATTCTTTGGAATTCTACCTGATCACAGGCAGTATTTATACTGATCAACGGGGAACCGTGGTTATTGCAACCGTATTCGACAAAGTGACAAAGACACTCTTGTCCATATATGTTGATTATCACTAACCTAAACCTGCAGGTACTCCCGACGATTGGTGCAGCTGATTCCTGACGAGTCACGATTCATAGCCACATGCTCATACCCGACCGACAAACATAAAGACATCATGAAAGCTCAAGTACATGTTTCAAGACTTCCGCTACTCTGATACCGTACGTCTTTCTTGAAGTGACGAAGTATTAAAGTCAAAGAATTTCAAAGAAGTTTCCGTCACACTAATACCGAACGTCTTTCTTGAAGTGACGAAGTATTAAAGTCAAAGAATTTCAAAGAAGTTTCCATCACACTAATACCGAACGTCTTTCTCGAAGTGACGAAGTGTTAAAGTTAAAGAGTTTCAAGAAAGATGCAATATTAAAGCTTTTCAAGTCAACAATCAAGAAAGGTATGAGCATGTCGGTCCAGAAGTCACAAGTTCACAAGATGGCAAAGTTTACAAGATGACGTAAAGAGATTATGCTTGGTTGATGATCTCAAAGTGTTCAAGATCACATTCAAGTCAAAATAAGGAAACAAGCTCAAACCTAAAGTCAAGAATCACTACATCAAATCATAAGTTAATGATCAAAGTTAAATAAGCTCAAGACTAAAGATAAAGCATAGTATGCTAGGTTTAAGTTTTTGTAAAATGGAGTGACCTCCCTTAGGGGGAGATTGTTAGAAACACAAAAGTGTCGGTCACTTCCATAGATAACGGTCGTTAGCTTGTTAAGCAATTTTTAGAAACTTACATAGTTAGTTAGCAAAGGCCCACAGATTAATCCATGCAAGCCCAAGCCCACATGCCATTTGTAAGTATAAATACACCTCTCCATGTCTTGGAGAGGTGGTTGGTTGGTTGTATTTTCACATAATAATTCATTTCATGTTCTTGTCTTTCTCTCACTAAAATACTTCTTTCCTTCCTACTTTCTCTCTCTAGTTCTTGTTGTTAGAGATTACTAATATTCTTCAATATGCAACTGGATTGGAAGATGAAGGAGAAGTCACGTAAGGACGTGTGACTTCAAGTCTAGCTACAAGACTCGTTAATAAAGAAAAGCGCTTCTTGGGAGGCAACCCAATTTACTTTTCCTGCAAATTAGGAGTGTCATGTGTGTTTTAATTCTTTATAGTTTGTTTTATTATGTTTGAACTATATTGTAATCATGCTTTGTTTGTCTTTAACCTCGTCTTAATTTTAATCAAAGATATTTTGCAAGCAATAAGTATAGGGGAATTTATCCGATTTTTAGAACCAAGTTCAAGCATGTTAAATAAATTATTTAGATTAATTCGCGTCATATGATTGAATTGTTAAATCTTAGGTTTTATGCAGCCATTTGTACAGGAAGTAACTTATGAAATCAAGTGCAGGAAATTTTTCATCAAAAATAAAAATTTTGTTTTCATAAAACGTGGAGACAGCGTTACGATATACACTCGACGCCGTTACCACGACACCTGTATTCTTCTGCATAACATTTAATATATGTATTCTTCTGCTATAAACCTACAAAACCTAATGAGTTTAATAATTCTCTCATCCTATCTTTACTGCTTTATCGAGTCAAACCCTAAATTCATATTGTATATTTGTTTATCGCACATTTTACGCTTGGTATAGTTGTCTTTGTCTTTAATTACAGGTTATATTTGACGAGAAGAAGCCTGGAAGTTCTTAGGAAGTTTCATTGGATGATTCTTGGAAGACGATTTAACCAGTTATCGCATATTTCTTCTCCATTATTGAGCAAACCAGGGGAGTACTAGTTTCTTTTCTTTGTTTTCTTTTCCCTTTATTCGTTTTTACGGGTACTTCTATAGAACATTAGGGACAATGTTCAACTTAAGTGTAGGGGGGAATAAGCCTTAGAAACTATTCTTTCATTTGTCATTTGCTTTGTCCTTAAAATGATGGGTAATATATCGAAACATAGCACAAGAGGCAATTTTTACCCAAATTTAAAATTGTTTATGACACATACCGACGAAAACCAAGTGTTAATCGCGTCGAGTGGATAGGAATTTATATGACTAGCACAATAACCCTCAAAATTCCACCCCAAAAATGTGAGGTTCACCTTTAAATCTATAGGAATTCGGGTATCTATTATTGATGCCCAAGATAGTTTATACCTTTAGCTTTCTCAAGTTAAGGAGTGAGCAGTCACATGTGTCTATTCCATCATTACGGATGTGTACATGTGGTCTTTGTCGCCTTTTCTGGAGCATTGAGATCGGTATTAAATTATATGAGTGTACCGGTAGTATATTAAATTCTAGAACTTGTTTTTATGATGCATCCCGAGACCGCATAGTAAGTATTATGATTTGCTTGATAAGAGGCATTAGGATTAACTCATGTTTTAAAACCTGTAATTGTTATGATGGTCACACTGATCATATAACTATCCCACACCCTTGCCATGCACTCATTATTAGTGCAGGATACCCCTAGTACAACCTTCCGAGCCTATTCTTTTTCACTGTTCTCGTAATTTTCTAGTAGATTCCAGATCGTTAGTGAAGAGCATTGTTAACCCTTAAACCAATCGTTACACCCGAATCACCTTAGCTTACCTTGTATGAACTTATTTTTAGTACATTATTGTGTTTAACACAAGTTAATTATTTGAGTACACGGTTTCTAAGTTCTTATCCTTGTAAATACAGTTTTGGGACGTTTAGGATTCATGGTAGTATGTATTTCTCAAAAGAATAGGGAAGAAAAGTTAAGTCAATACCCTCATATGTTTGTCAAATGATCTCCATGTTATTTTGATCCACCTCAAATTGGGTTATTACTTAGATTGTAAATATCCGTAACACCCTCAAAATTAGACTACGCAGCGGAACATGTAAAACGGGGTGTCACGTCATAGTACAAAACACAAGATATAGGAAACGACCTCAAAAGGAACGTTTTTAAATATGTAACATCCGATGCATTCAAAATATCAGAGTTTCTGTTTTGGTCCTAATAGTTTGACAAGATGTCCTAAAAGTTCCTAAACATTTAAAAGTTTCAACCAAAGACATAGTTCAAAAGACACATAGATTTAAAGAAATAAGTTTAACATTTTGCATCGAATAAAGGAAAACACAGAATCCATCTTCATGATATCCGTCACGGCTCCCATCCAAGCTTATACCTTAGCACCTGAGATTAAAACATGCAAAACGTCAACAATAAAGTTGAGTGGATTCATAGGTTAGAAGTAAAGTCTTTGTGGAGTGCAAGATTTAAGTACTGGTTGACTATGAAACATATTCAATAGTCTAAACATGTATTATTGCACTAAGCTCATGACCCTGAAACCTTAACTGTTTTTGCCCTTTATAATAAACAGAATGTATGACAAAACATTCTATACTTCTCAACATGTTAAATGCACTACGGTCAACTTGTGACCAATAATTCAAGGCGGGGATTGTCAATCCCGATAGATCTATCCATAGCATATGCGCTTACAACACTAATAATTAACGGTTCATGATGAAAGGGACTTAATTGGCATTGTGGTAACTTAGGCAATAATAATCAGGCAATATTCTGGAATAACATACAATTTGAAAAGCACTTGCATCCAATAAAATAAGCATGTAATCTCACCCCGGAGTTTGTAAAACAATTATGCAATAAAAGGGGGCTATGAACTCACCGAGTAAAGAAGTAGTGATCAAGTAATCTTAACGAGAAAGATGAATGCCACAATCAACCGCGACCTATAATAGTGGTGCGTAATTAAAACTCATGCTTATATATAATGTAATGTAACACGAGTAAATAAATACATATTTATATATATCGGCATGTAATAATATTCTATGTTTAAGAATCCATGCTAAATAATCACCAAGAACGATACAACTATAATTTCTGAAATTTCGTCGGTTTTTACTAGATGTTCACACTACTTAATGAGATACTAAACGGTCGAGTCTGACGTTCTCCTTCTATATCCATACATCTATATGTGTTGTTGAGCTACAGTAGCATTCCCAAAAACCATGTCCAATTCTAACTATTTTTGAAAAAATACAAAATCACAAAGTGTCTAAATTCGGGTCTGCCGGGACATAGCAGAAGTTCGACCTGTTTAAACCTACTTCTACAATCCAGAAAAATCTGAAAAAAATCTGTAAAATCACACACCTTATGAAGTTGCTACAGTTTAAATTTCGTCGAAAAATATTAAGTTTTGACCCGCCTGCTCACTGCATCTTTACAGCACAATTTCTGACTCTAAAACGCAGCCTTGACAATTCTTTTTATAAAAATCATTTGACTCACTTTTACTTATTGAAAATCGTTGAGGCCTAGTTCGTTGGAAAGTAGGTTCGTTGAACTTAGTTTTAGACACCGGAAATTCAATAAAAGCTTTTAGTATGACCCCGATACGGTACTCGCAAGATGACTAAAATTTCTGCACAAAAACGCCTAATGCAGAAAATTAATATTTTGTTTTTCCAAATTTCAAACAGTCATATCTTTTTCGTTTTTAAAAGTTAGAACTCGATTTTTATATTAAAACGACCATTAGGACGACCTCTATCATATTAAACCATAAAATCTCAGATTTAAAAACTCGACTCGCCTAATTTTTATAGCCAAATTTTCTGCCCTAATATTGGGTGTCTTTCAACCCCTTCAATCACCACTTTAAGCATCACATTACCCTAGCACTAGCCTATCTCCTCTACTTAGACCATCCAATCACCAACAACATCAAAAACTAACATACATTAAGCCTCATGGATTCTTAAACATAATAATAATCACATGCAAGAATATATATATAATTAACTAAAATAAAAAAGGAAACAAATATGCTTACAATGAAGAATCAAGTGAAGAAATTGATCAAACACTAGTTAGGTGTGTGTGTTGGCTGCCGAATTCACAAGGATCAAACCAAGACCAATCAAACTTTTTAATATACCCAAAACCTTTAAAAATCAAACCCTTGTTAACCCTTTTGCTTTAAATCAAGTCAAAACTCTAAAACCTAAAATCTTTAAGAAATCAAGAATTCAATAACTCCATGCATGATGATTTTTATGGATGAAGGATGATTAGGGCTTGTTGTAGTGATGATTTAGAGTTAAAATAATGAGATTTGGTGGTGATTTGAAAGTGGTATTGGTGGTTTTTGTGATGGCAGTGTCGAACCAAGAGAAGAGAGGGATAAACTGGCTCTTGATTTTCTTATGTCTGTGTTGTGTGTGTTTGTTTGTGTCGTATGAAGTGAATAAAAGGGAAGGATTGGGCTTTTAAGTTGGAGTTGGACTCAAATTAGAATTAAGTGGGCTTGGATATCAAAATCAATATGTATGGTATGTTGGTGTAGATGGGCCGCCGGCCATAGTGTAGGGGAGGAGGTTTCATGGACCAAATTTTGTATTAACCAAGTTATATTAAGTGAATCCCGGCCCAAAAACTATTTAAACCCGATACTTTTTATAAAAACGCAAGTTTCGACTCGGTTTTGATCAAACGTAAATAAAAATGAAAAACTACTAAAAATGAAATAAATAAGCTCAAATGGCTAAAATATGGCATTCGTTGCTTTCTTGATCGATAACGGACAAATTTCAAATATAGGATTCGTGAAAATCAAAAATTGACGATTTTACTAAAGCTCGACTAAAATATAAAAGTAGTAGAAATATTAAACTACGGGAGTCACGTAGATGAAATAAAATCTAAAATAAGGCTTAATTTTAAATAGGATCACGGAACTAGACGAAACGAGGAAATAACCGGTAAAATAATAATATTTTATATTAAATTTATTACCTGAAAATACTGATTCTTACAGTCGATCCCTCTAAGAGAACTCTGGTCCCCGGAGTTCAACTGGCTGCTGCAGACGAGGTGGAGGCGAAAAGATGCGGGTACTTGGCCTTGAATTGGTCTTCTCGCTCCTAAGTAAATTTGTCACCTCGACTGGAATCCCAACGAACTTTCACAATGGGGATCCAACTACGCTTTAACTTTTTAACTTGCCTATCCATAATTTCCACAGGCTCCTCAACAAAGTACAACTTGTTGTCAACCTTGATCTCTTCTAATGGCACTTGCACGTCTGACTCTGCCAAACATTTCTTGAGATTCGACACATGGAACACGTCATGTACGCAGCTTAATTCTTGGGGCAACCCCAAACGATAGGCTACTGGACCAACATGCTCCACAATCTTAAACAGACCCACATACCGTGGCGCTAGCTTTCCTTTCTTACCGAACCTTACCACTCCTTTCTACGGGGATACTTTTAATAGCTCTCGGTCCCCGACTTTGAATTCAAGAGGTTTTCGTCTCCTGTCAGCATACTTTTTCTGGCGATCTCGCACCGATACCAACCTCTTCCTTATTTGCAATATCTTTTTTGTAGTTTCCTGCACAATCTCTGGTCCGATTAACCTACGTTCACCTACCTCGGCCCACATCACAGGTGACCTACATTTTCGACCGTACAATGCCTCGAATGGTGCATACTTAATGCTCTTGTGGTAACTGTTATTATATGAAAACTCAACCAATAAGAGGTGTGTATCCCAATTGTCACCAAAATCCATAACACAAGCCCGAAGCATATCCTCTAGTGTCTGAATAGTACGCTCACTCTGACCATCAGTCTAAGGGTGGTAAGCCATACTCATGTCTAGTCTTGTACCCAACGCCTTCTGAAGAGATTGCCATAAGTGTGACGCGAATCGACCATCACGATCTGAAATTATTGACACGAGCACACCATGTCTTACTACAATCTCGTTGTTATAAATCCTTGTCAGTTTCTCCGATTTGTAGTCTTCACGAATAGGTAAGAAGTGAGCCGACTTGGTCAATCTATCTACAATGACCTAAATCGTATCATACCTACTGCTGCTTTTAGGCAACCCGGTGACTAAGTCCATTGCTAGCTTCTCCCATTTCCATTCTGGGATTTCCGGCTGCTGAAGCAATCCTGAAGGTTTCTGATGTTCGGCTTTTATCTTAGAGCATGTAAGACACTTGCTAACATACTCAGCAATGTCTCTCTTCATACCAGGCCACCAATACAACTCTCGCAAATCATAATACATTTTGTCAACACCCGAATGCACTGAATACCTTGTAGTGTGAGCCTCGTCCATGATTAACTTCCTTATTCCCCCAACTGATGGAATCTAAATCCGACCAATGAAATAAATTACTCTGTCATCCTGTATCTTAAATTGAGTATCTAACCCTCGCAGCCATTCAGCTGGAGCCTTGAGATCCTTGGCAGCTTCCCTTTGGGCTTCCAAAATCTTAGCCTTAAGGCCAGATTGGATAGTCATGCTCATAGCACGCACTCTCCTAGGCTTAAGTCTTTCCTTCCTACTTAAGGCATCTGCCACAACATTTGCCTTACCTGGATGATACTTGATCTCACATTCATAATCATTGAGCAGCTCGATCCACCACCTTTGTCGCATATTCAATTCCTTCTGGTCGAAGATGTACTAAAGACTCTTGTGATCAGTGTATATAACACTTTTCGTCCCATAAAGATAGTGTCTCCAAATTTTTAAGGCAAATACTACTGCACCTAACACTAAGTTGTGAGTGGTATAATTCTTCTTGTGAATCTTTAACTGCCTCGAAGCGTACACAATCACTTTTCCTCGCTACATCAACACGCACCTAAACCCTTGGTTTGACGCATCGTAATAGACCATAAAGTCATTTGGTCCATCGGGAAGTGCTAACACCGGAGCATTGCATAACTTCTCCTTCAAAATACAAAAGGCTTCTTCTTGTTCTTTACCCCACACATATGCTTTATTCTTTTGAGTCAATTTGGTAAGAGGCTTGGCGATCTTAGAGAAATTTTTGATAAACCTTCGATAATAACCCGCCAATCCTAAAAACAAATGAATTTCAGTTGGTGACTCAGGGGTTTTCCAGTTCTTAACCGTTTCAACCTTACTAGGGTCCATGTGGATACCGTCCCTATTGACCACGTGACCTAAGAACTAAACTTCTTTTAACCAAAATTCACACTTGGAGAATTTGGCGTACAGCTTTTCTTTCTTGAGTAGATCCAAAATCGTCCTTAAATGGAGTTCATGTTCTTCTTCGGACTTTGAGTAGATTAAGATGTTGTCAATGAACACAATCACGAATTTGTCTAAGTATGGCTTACGTACACGGTTCATTAAATCCATAAATATGGATGGAGCGTTAGTCAACCCGAATGGCATAACTGTGAATTCAAAGTGTCCATAATGAGTTCGAAACGCGGTTTTTGGTATATCTACTTCATGAACTCTCAACTGGTGGTAACCTAAATGAAGGTCTATTTTAGAGAAACAACACGCACCTTGCAGCTGGTCAAATAGATCATCAATTCTGAGAAGAGGGTAACGGTTCTTAATAGTCAACTTGTTCAATTCCTTATAGTCTATACATATTCTCATTGCACCATCCTTCTTTTTAACGAATAGCACAGGAGCTCCCCACGGTGAATAACTTGGCCTAATAAAACCCTTTTCTTGAAGCACTTTAAGCTGGTTCGACAATTCATTCATTTCTGAAGGGGCTAATCGGTAGGGCGACTTAACAACTGGCAACGCACCCGGAATCAAATCGATACGAAATTATATCTCGCGCACGGGAGGTAATCCAGACAAATCATCTGGGAATACTTCAGAAAAATAACGGACAACGTGGATGTCATCAAGCTTCTTCTCATCAGCCTTGATACACGAAAGAGATTTCAAATCCTTTTCCGGCCTTTCACCTTGGATTTCTAAGATTTCACCATTTGGAAGAGGGATACGAACTATCTTTTTATAACAAACTATGACACCACGGTGGTATGATAACCAATCCATACCGACGATGACGTCAAAACTTCCGAGTCGGGTTGGGAGTAAGTCAATCTTGAAACAATGGTTATATAAGGCTTAAGTACAACCACGTAAAACGGTATTGGTACTAACAACTTTTCCATCAGCTAATTCTACTTCATAACTAGTGTCTAGAGCGGCAGGGGCAATATTAATAAAATGAGTAAACTCAGTAGACACAAAACTCTTCTCAGCACCCGAATCAAACAAAACACTAACGTAGTGATCGTTAAGAAGAAACGTACTCGTAACCACGTTTGGATTCTGCTGTACATTCTCGACCACCACATAAGCTCTAGTACGAGCTCCATCATTCGACTGATTCCTTCCTTTAGGACACCTGTTCTTGTAGTGCCCTTTGTCACCACACCCATAGCAAACTACATCCTGCAGAGGAGTAACACCTGCACCTTATGGCCTGGCCCTACAATCTTTCTCTAAATAACCCATTCTTTGACACTTTTGGCACTTTGGAGGACATTAACCTTTGTGGTGGGAGTTGCAACGGTTGCACTTTGGTAAGTTCCCAGCATAACCTCTATTCTCAGCTGGGGCTGCAGCATAGGCCTTAGTAGTCTCTTGCCTTCGGTTTTGTTGTTGGTGATGGGTGTTGTAATTTCGATTGCGGTTGTTATGGTGGTTATTGTTGTTGGTGTTTCTCTGGTGGTCTTCCCACTTCCTTTTGTTACTCTCACTGACCCTTGCAGCCTTACCCTGAACTGCTTGCTCAACTAGCTCACGAGCCATATTGATTGCCTCGTGCAAAGTAGTAGGCTTCGAAGAAGTGATGTTTCCTTTGATTCTTTCAGGAAACCCTTTAATGTACCTCTCAGCTTTTTTCTTTTTAGTTAGTACCAGCTCAAGACAGATTAAGGCTAATTCATGGAAACGATTGTTGTAAGCTTCAATATCGTCTCCCTTCAAAGTCAAAGTCCAAAGTTCTTGTTCCATCCTTTGGATCTCAATTGCTGGACAGTATTTTGTGGTCATCATGGCCTTGAATTCATTCCAAGGAATACTATTAGCATTAGCAAGTCCTAGGGCATGCACATTTCCATTCCACCATGTTAGTGCACGGCCCTCAAAAGTGCTCGATGCAAACATAATCTTATCTTGTTCAGCACACTTACTAATTCCAAACACTTGCTCCACCTTTTCTATCCAACGTCTTAAGCCAACAACACCCTCTGTGCCGTTAAAAGAGTGAGGCTTTCCATTCATAAAGGTTTTGTGCGAACAACCCTGCACATTCGTAGATCCTTTAGCATTATCTGAGTTTGGTCGGTTCTTTTCATGCTCAACAATGACTTTAGCCACCCTGTCAGCAATAAGTCGTTCCATAGTGGCCCTCCTCGACCTTCTTGGCGAAACATGTCCTCTTAGTCTTCTTGGTGGAATGGTTCTGTCAACAACACAAATTCAAAATTTGGTGAGAACTTGTAAGAGTATGTTAAGTCGAGATTTACGGTAATAATGGAGAAATGAGGTAAGGAATGATATAATTTACTGCGAATTGATTATCAACACAGTATGAAATTCTCAAATGAATCCACATAGTATCCACGTTAAATTTCACAAAAAAAAATCATTCGAGAATGAAGTAATAGATTGATGTAACAACAATGGCAACCAAATGATATTTCATTAAGCACATGTTTTCCATTACAATCTGAGATGATAACTTTTAAATACTGAGGTGTATACAAAAGAGAAAAATATATATATCAATAATGACATATATTATTTAAATGATTATAAAATTAAATTTTATAAATTAACAGTGATACTTTTATAAATAGTATCAATGATCAGAATGGTCAATTTTTATATAGTTGACCGATATGAATAAATAACAATACGTTAAAAGATAGACGTAAGAGATAGAAATTAAGCCAAGTATTATATATATATAATACTATAATGATAATCAAGGAAGAAAATAAGGATTAGAGAGTTGCGCGCGCGGATATCGGGTAAGCAATGAAGGATTCTATATTTTTTTGGAATAAAGAAAAAAAATTAATCTAAATTTTGGTTATAGACTAGGTTTTGAAAAATGACCCAGTTCCCTATAAACTTGGCTCTTGATACCAATCTGTAACACCTTCAAAATCGGACTACGCAGCGGAACATGTAAAACGGGGTGTCACGTCATAGTACAAAACACAAGATATAGGAAACGACCTCAAAAGGAACGTTTTTAAATATGTAACATCCGATGCATTCAAAATATCAGAGTTTCTGTTTTGGTTCCAACAGTTTGACAAGATGTCCTAAAAGTTCCCAAACATTTAAAAGTTTCAACCAAAGACATAGTTCAAAAGACACATAGGTTTAAAGAAATAAGTTTAACATTTTGCATCGAATAAAGGAAAACACAGAATCTATCTTCATGATATCCGTCACGGCTCCCATCCAAGCTTATACTTTAGCATCTGAGATTAAAACATGCAAAACGTCAACAATAAAGTTGAGTGATTTCATAGGTTAGAAGTAAAGTCTTTGTGGATTGCAAGATTTAAGTACTGGTTGACTATGAAACATATTCAATAGTCTAAACATGTATTATTGCACTAAGCTCATGACCCCAAAACCTTAACTGTTTTTGCCATTTATAATAAATAGAATGTATGCCAAAACATTCTATACTTCTCAACATGTTAAATGCACCACGGTCAACTTGTGACCAATAATTCAAGGCGGGGATTGTCAATCCTGATAGATCTATCCACAACATATGCGCTTACAACACTAGTAATTAACGGTTTATGATGAAAGGGACTTAATTGGCATTGTGGTAATGTAGGCAATAATAATCAGGCAATATTCTGGAATAGCATAAAATTTGAAAAGCACTTGCGTCCAATAAAATAAGCATGTAATCTCACCCCGGAGTTTGTAAAACAATTTTGCAATAAAAGGGGGCTATGAACTCACCGAGTAAAGAAGTAGTGATCAAGTAATCTCAACGAGAAAGATGAATGCCACAATCAACCGCGACCTATAATAGTGGTGCGTAATTAAAACTCATGCTTATATATAATGTAATGTAACACGAGTAAATAAATACATATTTATATATATCGTCATGTAATAGTATTCTATGTTTAAGAATCCATGCTAAATAATCACCAAGAACGATACAACTATAATTTCTAAAATTTCGTTGGTTTTTAATAGATGTTCACACTACTTAATGAGATACTAAACGGTCGAGTCCGACGTTCTCCTTCTATATCCATACATCTATATGTGTTGTTGAGCTACAGTAGCATTCCTAAAAACAATGTCTAATTCTAACTATTTTTGAAAAAATACAAAATCACAAAGTGTCTAAATTTGGGTCTGCCAGGACATAGCAGAAGTTCGACCTGTTTAAACCTGCTTCTACAATCTAGAAAAATCTAAAAAAAATCTGTAAAATCACACACCTTATGGGTGTGTGTGTTGGCTGCCGAATCCATAAGGATTAAACCAATACCAATCAAACTTTTTAATATACCCAAAACCTTCAAAAATCAAACCCTTGTTAACCCTTTTGCTTTAAATCAAGTCAAAACTCTAAAACCTAAAATCTTCAAGAAATCAAGAATTCAATAACTCCATGCATGATGATTTTTATGGATGAAAGATGATTAGGGCTTGTTGTAGTGATGATTTAAAGTTAAAATAATGAGATTTGGTGGTGATTTGAAAGTGGTATTGGTGGTTTTGGTGATGGTAGTGTCGAACCAAGAGAAGAAAGGGAGAAACTGGCTCTTGATTTACTTATGTCTGTATTGTGTGTGTTTGTTTGTGTCGTATGAAGTAAATAAAAGGGAAGGATTGGGCTTTTAAGTTGGAGTTGGACTCAAATGAGAATTAAGCGGGATTGGATATCAAAATCAATATGTATGGTATGTTGGTGTAGATGGGCCGCCGGCCATAGTGTAGGGGAGGAGGTTTCATGGACCAAATTTTGTATTAACCAAGTTATATTAAGTAAATCCCGGCCCAAAAACTATTTAAACCTGATACTTTTTATAAAAATGCTAGTTTCAACTCGGTTTTGATCAAACGTAAATAAAAATGAAAAATTACTACAATTGAAATAAATAAGCTCAAATGGCTAAAATATGGAATTCGTTGCTTTCTTGATCAATAACGGACAAATTTCAAATATAGGATTTGCGAAAATCAAAAATTGACTTTTATAAAGGCTCGACTTAAATATAATTAAGTTGTAGAAATATTAACTACTGGGACGTCCGTAGACGAAATAAAATCTAAAATAAGGCTTAATTTTAAATAGGATCACGGAACTAGACGAAATGAGGAAATAACCGGTAAAATAATAATAATTTATATTAAATTTATTACCTGAAAATACTGATTCTTACAATATCGAGCATGTAAAAGCTCAAGTGTAGGGGTACGTATTATAAACCCCGTATGATGTATTATGTTAATCAAAAAAAGAAAAAAAATAGAAAAGAAAAAGAAAGAGATTGATGTAGAGTTTGTATATCTTCGTCAGAGTCTTGGCTTAGCAACCAAACCAGCATGTATTCATGTAAATAATTAGCTAACCCTTCCACTCTAAATTCACCCAAATCCACCCAAATGTATCCCATCCGTTTCTGTTTCCATTATATGTTATCTTACACCTACAGCCCACAACCCTTTAAAAGAACTCTTAGATAGTAATGAATAATACTTGCGCCTAGCGGTCGAGGTTTGATCCTTTACCAAGCCCATGGTAATTTATATGCTATGATAGGTAATGAGTGTTGATTTTCCCTTTTCCCCATACGTTATAATTTAAAATACAACCGAGTGAAAGAGAGAATCCCTAAAACCTTATGTGAGGTGCTAGTATATACTTTCCGTGCTGTTAATTACAAGGTTTAGAAGGTTGTGTTCTCAAATACTTTTAAAGAGTAGATAAAATAACCCCTCATATTGTTATTGTCTAGATATAAAAGCCCATTTGCTTGAGGATAAGCAAATCCCAAGTGTAGGGGTATTTGATGAGGTGTCATTTTATACACTTTTTCGGGGTCGTTTAGCCTCCTAAATCATGCATTTATGCCCAAAATAGATACTTAATCATTCATTTTTAGGTATTTCACATTTGGAAGTCATTTGGAAAAATTACACATTACTTGGGCTTATTTGGAGAAGAAACGGACAAGACTACGGGCCTACACCAACATCTCTCAAGATAATGTCCTCAGAAGCTGGAGACGGCGTCACAGATACAACGTGACGCCATCACAACGAAGACCAAGACGGCGTCACAAGATCTCACGACGGCGTCAGAGCACACGACCCATCCTATTATCTAGAATATTCTCTTTCATGACGACGTCACGATTAAAATGTGACGCCGTCATAGTGATTTTTCTATATATACAAACTCGAATTTAGGGTTTTGAGTGTGTAACTTTAGAATAAAAAGAGGGTACGAACCCTAGTTCATTTAGCAACTGTTAGTGACGATTTTAGGGCCTAAAAACCCTATTGTAATTCCTTCAATTCATGTTTTAATCAAGTAAGACTTATTTAATCATTCAATATGTCTTGTTATGTGATTCTTATATGTTCTTGCTTTATCTATAACATAATTGGCTAAGCTATTTATTGTGTTTATTTATGAGTGTATGAAACATAGAATGTAGATCTTAGTAGTGTTGCTTCTTGTGATGGATGTGCATGTTAGGCCTTAGAAAACTAGATTTTGTCTGTATCGTTGTTGATATGTCTAGGAAAACATGATTGTGTAGAAAGGATACCATCGGATAATAGTCTTCATACTACCTTGCCCCTTATATGGTTGATCTACTCTAAATATATTTCACATGCATTTAATATACTCTTAGGGGCCTTGTAATAGTTTTCATACTACCTTACTTGTGCGTTGCCTTAATGGAATATTAAATAGACGGCGGTTCGTGTAATTCGTTCATGACTTAGGAAATAATTACATACATCATCACAAGTGTGACAAAACAACAACACTAGGAGAAGCAATCTAGAGAGTAATACATGATTAAATAAACACAGTCTTTTATTATATTGTTATCACCATTAGCTTAGATTATATTTAGTTTAATAGCTAAAACCAACCACCTCTCAAATATATGATTTACTCGCTTTTCATAAAATACAAAAATAATCTTCTCTAATCCCTTAGAATTCTGTTAGACCATGATCAAGCCTTCCCAACCTATTCCTCAAGTGAACGATAACAACCCCCGAGTCTTGCTTATACTACTACTACAACAATTAGGTGCTCTGCCTAGGGAGTTGTAAAACTTCGTGTGGAAGTCCTACGACGACCGCATCAAGTTTTTGGCGCCACCGCCTGGGGATAACAACACACATGGAGAACAATCAGCATCACACGCGTACATACCCTACATCTCTACATCACAGACACGCGACCAGCTATACATCTCTCTCATCACAACGCTACCCCCCCTCTCATAACATAAACATCTCTCCACAAAATCACAACACCCAAACCACACACAACCAGCTGCCCTCTTCATACCGCACACCAACCGACGACACAACACACACCACCTCAACATACACCATCCCAATAACCATCAACCTCTGGACACACATCACGCACATCTACAACATACTGCGCGCTCAAAACAATACTGCGCTCATCATACCCCCCCACACCCACCCATACCCTCCTTAACCCGCGCAACCAAACAGCGCTACAACACAGCTCCTATCAACACCTCTACCACTCTCTCATCAGCGCCGAATAACAAAACACCCGCCGTCTCGCGGCCCCCATCACCCCCTGCAATACTATCCTTACAAAGCTATCTCCAAAACTACAAATTCTCTCAACAAACACACACACTTCTCCACGCACTCGACGCGCGCACTCGTGCGCCCACCTCTTCCGCTTGTCTCAAAAAACACTCTCGCAGCACACACCACATCCTTTTCCGAACTTCTGCGCGAACCCACACTAACGTCACCTTATCTCACCTCTCTCCTCTCTATTTCTGCACAATTCTCTTACGGGTCTCACTTAACGAGACAACAACGCTTATACACGACATGACACCGCATCTCCACCATCTACACATCCCCAAACACGTCTACTCTCCTCACCCCCGCACTCCGCACTACTCAAAGAGCCTATTCCTTTGAGCGCCATCTCAGCGCGCGTGCGAACGCGCGAAATCTACATACCCTCCTCCGCACCCACAAAGAAGCCAGATCAAACTAACCCTCTCTAATTACAGTTTCATGCGAGAACCCGCGAGACAGACACCAACACAGAAAAAAACACCACGCCTCAACATGAACCATCCAGGATGCGCAACCACACCGACAAAACACAAACTCGAGAAACCCAACCTCACCCCGCGCAAACAATCTTATGCGACAACAACAAACCCAAAAACCCCCACCATGACCACGCCGTCCACACCCCCACACCCACAACACAAACTAACATACACTAACATCCGCTTGCGTCATTCACTAATCTCAATCCATCAAAGTATCTTTTTAAACACACACTCAAAATCTATCCTTCTCTCTACATTAACACCCACTTCAATCTTACTCCTTCGCTCCACTCCTAATACTAACCCGCGAAAACACCCCCGCTATCCCACGCTACAACAACCAACCAACCGCGCCAACTCTTACTTCACCAAGTATTACAAAAACTATCATAGCGTTTTAACCGATCCGAATAAACCGCATAAACTCACTCGCGCGCGCGACCCCACACAAAACTAAAATATCATAAATCGCGCAACCATCAACCCCACAAACCCACGCGCCTTTAACAAAATCAAACAACTTCTCAATACACACAAATCCCACAGCCCTTACCAACACAACATATAGCCATCAGAAAGCTAGAACAACAATCTCCAAATCACAATCTCTTTACTACACCCCGAAACAAACACATGCATCTAGTTCCGGACCACAAACCCCCCCACAAAACAAACATCTAAACGCGCGAAAACAGATGTCTTTCTCTCTCTCGAGAGCACAAACTTCACCTCTCTGCGCGCGCGAGCCAAATACGTCTCTAACCGCACTTCTCTAACCACAGCTCTCCCATACTCTCCACCTTTTCCATATTTTTGTTACACTATTGAAAAAGTGTTATGCGGATCTTAATTCGACTATTTTTAATTGAACGCTTTTTGTTTGATGTTTTAACAGATAAGGTATTTTTTTTAACTGAATAAAAATGCAAGTTGTAAAGTTTGATGTAAGATTTGGTTTTTTTTTCATTGTCAGAATATAAGTGATACTTGCAGGATCACATATAATTCTACAAGAATCATATGTGATTCAAAAATAATCATATGTGATTTCTTATAGAATCATACGTGATTCGTGTTGGGAATTATAATTTGATGATTACAAAACATTATATGCAACATTGAAGATAAAAGAAACAACAAGGACTTAAAGATAAATATTAAGTTAGCTTTCATAGTAAGCTAGGTATTATGTAAACCCTAGCCCCTCTAGTATATAAAGAGAGGTAAGGTGAATAGTTTTAGCATCCAGAAAAACACAGACTTCTCAATGAGAGTCTAATAGCAAAGTGTGTGTCGTGTAATAGTTGTAGTTAGCCATAGATGAGTCATGAATCATCTATGTGCTTATTAGTTTATTAGTAGTCTTATGAATAAGAAAACCTTGTTCATAACAATGATTGTGTTCTTAATTATTCCGATGTGTGTTTGTTAAATCATTGTTATTGTATCCTAGATGGCTAGATCGTGGTTTATCAAAATCTCCTTTATTTTTATAAAGAATATAGTCAATTGTCCTGTTACCAGCATCTACAACCTCACTAGTACCTAAACCTAGTAAATTTTCAGTTCACGTCACTACCTTTTATTACTACTTTCGATTCATGGCTCAATTAAAATACTGCGACAAACATAATCAAGTGGGATTCTTGCGCAAGCCTGATGAAAGTGCAGGGTTTGCAGAGATAGTGGATTTTCTAAGAGGTTCAAACCTCAGGTATGCTCTAACTACTAATCCTACTATCTATGATTCCCTAGTCAAACAGTTTTGGCAGACTGCTACTGCCAACACTATTGCTGATGGGACTCTAGAGTTACATGCAACTATTGATACCACTGAGTATACAATCACTGAGGCATCTATTAGAGATAAGCTTCACTTAGCAGATGCTTCGGGGATTACAATGTTGCCAAATAATGAGATTTTTGAGGGGATAGGGCAAATGGGGTATCCTACTGACGGATCTTTCACCTTTTGGAAAAGCTTTTTCACACCCCAATGGAGATTATTAGTCCACCATCTTTTGCATTGTATAAGCTCTAAAAGTGGTAGATGGGATCAATTTGGTAGCAATATTGCTACTGCTTTGATTTGTCTTTCCACTAGCAGAGTTTATAATTTTTCAAAACTAATTTTTGATGGCATATTGGCAAACTTAAAAAGCAAAACAAAGTTTTTGATGTATCCTCGTTTCCTGCAACTGATTTTGGAAATACAAACGGAAAACAAACATCCTTATCTGGCTGTGACCCTGACCAAAAAGATTTTTGGGAATATGACAAGGGGTTTTAGAGGGGCACCAAGACCTTTGTTGCCTGCTATGTTGCTTGTTGCTACTAATCCAAATACATGTCAAGAACATCCTGATGTGGCTCCATCTCAACCATCATCATCTACAATTCTAGTCCCATCTACATCCTTACCGCCAGAACAATCTCCACCACCTATAACTACATCTATCCCTGCATCTACACCTACACCTATCCCTGAAACTGACCCTGAACCTATAGATCACACTTTTGAGGAACCATCTCCTGCACACCAACACTTCTCACCCCCACAAGAGCATGCCCAAGGACAGATGACTTTGAATGATTTGATTCAAGTAGTTCCTCAATTACTGACAAGAGTTGATAGTTTGGAAAAGGATCTCAAGCAAACCAAGCTGACAATGGGGAGTGCAATTGTGAAGTTAGTCAAGAAGGTGAAGAAGCTGGAAGGTATTTTAAAGAGGAAAAATGTGATCTTCTCAGACTCTGAAGAGGAAGAACCTGAGAATCAGGGTAGGAAAAGTCAAGATGATCCTCTAGTTTCTTTGGTACAAGGGCTGGTTACTCCTTCTAAGACTACTGTCAACACTTCAGGGGAGGAACAAGTTGAAGAAATAAGTCATACTACATTAGAAGCAGCAAAAACTCTCTCCAGGGTTGCTTCTCAAAATCCAAAGTCAATAGATAAGGGAAGGAGGTATACGAGAAGGAAAGAGACTAAGGGAAAGAAGGTGGTCACTGGCTTGGATTTTCAAGAAGAAGTTAGTACTGGTGCTGAAGGAGTTAATACTGCTGAAGGAGTTAATACTGGCAGTATTAAAGTTAGTACTGTTAGTGGGCAAGTTAGTACTGACAGTATTAAAAAGTCCATTCCTTCCCCTGATAAAGGCCAAAGAGAAGGAAAAGCTCCTATGATCATTGAAGAAGCTCCTAAGAAGACTAAGGAACAAATTCTACAAGAGGAAGCTAGTCTAGCTGAAGCTATCAGATTGGATACTTTAGAGAAAGAGGAAGAGGCTAAACAAGTACACTTGGATTCTCTCTTGGCACAAAGAATTGCAGAAGAGGAAGAATTAAATGAGCAACAAAAGCAAAGAAAAGCTCAAGTTCAATTTGAAGCTCAGCATTATACAGATGAAGATTGGGATCTAATTAGAGCAAAGATTGAAGCTAATGCAGAGTTGTCAAAGAGTGTGCTAGGAAGTGACTTACAAGGAGAAGACTTTGCAAAGAAGATGGTTGAACTAGTAAATCAAAGGAAGAAACACTTTGCAGAGGAAAGAGCAAGAGCTAAAAGAAATAAGCCCATGACTCAATCACAGCTGAGAACATATATGATGAATTACTTGAAGAATCAGGGGACATGGAAGCTATCTCAGCTGAAGAATTTAAGTTTTGAAGAAGTGAAAGAAGAATTTGATAAGCTGGTGAAGCAAGTTGAATCTTTTGCACCAATAAACTTTGAAGCTACTAAAGATAGTCTAAAAAGATTTGGTGAAGAACTCCAAACAAAGACTTCAAAAAGACTAAAGAGTGATGAAGCAAAAGATGATGAGCCAACCAAAAAGACTGGAAATAGGAGAAAATAGATGGCAAGGAAAGGATTACATGCAGACCTTGATAAGGATGATTCTGAAGATTCAGATGAAGCTAGTGAACAAGATGATTATTAATCATGTTCCTGTAGCTATGAAATCACCTAGTATAGTTACTTATAAGATCATCAAGCAAGGAGAGAGAGGTGTATACCAAATTGTTAGGGAAGATGGAACTGATATAGTGTACATAAATTTTGGAGCTATGTTGAAGGATATAACTAGGGATGATCTTACTGAATTATATAGGATTGTTATGAATAGATATGGTATGAATGGACCAGAGGATGAGCTTGAAAAGGTGCTTTGGGAATATTTAAAGAATATGTTTGAGGAACCCCTTAGTACAGATCCTATTTGGAGTTCATTAGGTCAACAAAGGATCATAAGTTGGAGATATTATGATACTTGCAGAGTACACTGTTTGAACTTGGAGTCAATGGATATATATATGCTAATTGAAAGACAATATCCTTTATCTGCTGAGGTATGCAAAGCTATGCTAGATAAGAAACTTCAAGGAGGAAAACCAGATGAGAATTGCTACAAAATGTTGAAAATGATGGAAAAGCAAGCTGGCATTAGGAAGTAGTATAGGTGGATGAGTTAGAAATCTAGGATGGAAATGAGAAGAATAACACTTGGTGGAGGTGCTATGCACTAACACAACAAATGGTTATCAGTCCACCATGTCTAACAAACATAAGGACTGGCTAGTCCAGGAGCAAACGGCTCTTGGTAAAGACTTCTCAAATCCGTTAATGGCTGACAATTTGCCAAAAATTGTATGGTTATCAACTCACCATATCTGGTTAGTAAAGAGTTGGCTAGCCCACAAGTTTATGGATTGTGGTAAAGGCTGTGGAAAAACCATAACTAGTCCATTGGAGAAAAACCATAACTAGTCCATAAGATTATGGCTTATGGTAAAGACAAATTACAAATCCATATTAGATGGTTGACACTTTACCAAAAAGTGGATGGTACATCAACTCACCAAGTTTCAAGTACTAAGAGTTGACATGGTCATCAATCCACCATGGAATTTACCTTTTCTAGGTGCCAAAGGATTGACTAGCCCTGAGCAAACGGCTACAGGTAAAGGCATATCAAATCCGTTTATGGCTGTAATGGTTTGCCAAAAACCATATAGTATTCAACTCACCAATGTTTCATGTACTGAGAGTTGAAATGGTTTTTAGTCGACCATGGACATGCACCTTTCTGGTGGCCAAAGGACTGACTACTCCAGAGTAAATGGCTAACTGGTAAAGAGACATCAAATCCATTTAAAGTTTCAATGATTCACCTCTCACAGGAGTTAACACACCTGGAAGTGATGAGAATAGTATGAAACTATATGATTTGATTGCTAATATGAAGGGATGCTAAAAAGGTTTGAAGAATAGTTGCTGCAGAGATCAAAAAGAGATGATTTGAAGAATTGCATATCAAGAATAATTTGAAGAGTTTTATTTACAACATCCTCAAGAAGCTCAAATTGAAGACATTTAAAGAAACTTGAAGTTCACAAGTGAAGATCAAGTTAGGGGAGGATTGTTGGGAAATAGATTGTAAAAGACTTAATACTGGTAGTATAATAGTTAAGTCTGGTAGTATTTAGTTTAGTTCTGGCAGTACTAAGTTCAAGCTCTGGGCTGAGTAAGTACTAAGTTAAGTCTGGCAGTACTATAGTTAGTACTGGTAGAGTGGCAGTACTATAGTTAGTACTGTATGTAGTTAAGTCTGTTTATGTAACAGAATAGAAGTAATAGTTATCTTAGAGATATTTTAGGAGATATCTTAGGAAAAGATATGCATTATCCTTTCACGCGTTTTGTAAAGCATGCTAGGGTTTTCCTTGGTATATAAAAGGAACATTGCGGCATAGAGTTTTATATATATGTAATAGAAGCATTGAAGCTTAATAGAAATCAATAGCAAATTTAGTATCATTGTTCTTCTTAATTCTTGTGTTAAGATTCCGCATTAACACTTGATATTCATAGTCAGTGTCTCTCACATAGTTGATTTGGATTTATTCAAGTTAAATATTGTCTTACAAAGGCTATATAGATCCTAGACCAAGGACCTACGAAAGCTTTTAGTATGACCCCGATACGGTACTCGCAAGATGACTAAAATTTCTGCACAAAAACGCCTAATGCAGAAAATTAATATTTCGTTTTTCTAAATTTCAAACGGGCATATCTTTTTCGTTTTTAAAAGTTAGAACTCGATTTTTATATCAAAACGACCATTGGGACGACCTCTATCATATTAAACCATAAAATCTCAGATTTACAAACTCGACTCACCTAATTTTTATCCCCAAATTTTCTGCCCTAATATTGGGTGTCTTTCAACCCCTTCAATCACCACTTTTAAGTATCACATTACCCTAACACTAGCCTATCTCCTCTACTTAGACCATCCAATCACCAACAACATCAAAAACTAACATACATTAAGCCTCGTGGTTTCTTAAACATAATAATAATCACATGCAAGAATATATATAATTAACTAAAATAAAAAGGAAACAAATGTGCTTACAATGAAGAATCAAGTGAAGAAATTGATCAAACACAAACCCTAGTTGGGTGTGTGTGTTGGCTGCCGAATCCACAAGGATCAAACCAAGACCAATCAAACTTTTTAATATACCCAAAACCTTCAAAAATCAAACCCTTGTTAACCCTTTTGCTTTAAATCAAGTCAAAGCTCTAAAACCTAAAATCTTTAAGAAATCAAGAATTCAATAACTCCATGCATGATGATTTTTATGGATGAAGGATGATTAGGGCTTGTTGTAGTGATGATTTAGAGTTAAAAGAATGAGATTTGGTGGTGATTTGAAAGTGGTATTGGTGGTTTTGGTGATGGTTGTGTCGAACCAAGAGAAGAGAGGGAGAAACTGGCTCTTGATTTTCTTATGGCTGTGTTGTGTGTGTTTGTTTGTGTCGTATGAAGTGAATAAAAGGGAAGGATTGGGCTTTTAAGTTGGAGTTGGACTCAAATTAGAATTAAGTGGGCTTGGATATCAAAATCAATATGTATGGTATGTTGGTGTAGATGGGCCGCCGACCATAGTGTAGGGGAGGAGGTTTCATGGACCAAATTTTGTATTAACCAAGTTATATTAAGTGAATCACGGCCCAAAAACTATTTAAACCCGATACTTTTTATAAAAACGCAAGTTTCGACTCGGTTTTGATCAAACGTAAATAAAAATGAAAAATTACTAAAAATGAAATAAATAAGCTCAAATGGCTAAAATATGGCATTCGTTGCTTTCTCGATCGATAACGGAAAAATTTCAAATATAGGATTCGCGAAAATCAAAAATTGACGATTTTACTAAAGCTCGACTAAAATATAAAAGTAGTAGAAATATTAAACTACAGGAGTCACGTAGACGAAATAAAATCTAAAATAAGGCTTAATTTTAAATAGGGTCACGGAACTAGACGGAACGAGGAAATAACCGGTAAAATAAGAATAATTTATATTAAATTTATTACCTGAAAATACAGATTCTCACACACTTCCTCTCAAGTCAATGGAATTAAAGACTTAGTCAATTGAACGCATTAACTCCACAAGTACGCCGCACAATTTCCTTTGTGCGCCGCACTTTCTATCTGACAATGAAGAATAAATGAAGACTTAAATGCTACTGCATTAATACCCTAAGTACGCCGCACAATTTCCTTTGTGCGCCGCACTTCTTCACTAAACATTTAATTCCCTCGCATTTAATCACCAAGTACGCCGCACAAATTCCTTTGTGCGCCGCACTTTCACCCCTCACTCAGCCTATAAATAAAGGACGAATTTCACACATTTAAAATCATCTCTCATACTTACAATCAACTAAGTATCCATCCCTCAATCATCCTCTTATCCCCTATGAAGTCCTAAACACATTCCAAGTATTCTCTAAACATAAACACCATATTCTTTGAAGAATCAAGATCAAATCACCAAGAACAACAAAGAACATCATACTAGTTTAGTAAAAGAATGAAGTGTGTTATCAAATCAAGTTATGTTATGAACTCCTTAGCTATAAGAGGATAAATCTCTCATGACTACTTGGTGACGTTATGATAATGAATAAGTGTTTGGTATGATTATGATCTCTTTAATCTCAAGCTTATGTTGCGATCCTATTGTATCTTATCTTATCGGTTTTTTCTTATCAATCTTAGATTATATAATCATATCGGTATAGGTCGAAAGACCCGTTATGATCTATGTGGTTTTAAAGATTTGTCTATGATCTTTAACGTTTGTGTCGAGAAATCCACTTTCGTAAACTGATAAACAAAATAAGCTTTGATATATTAGAAACTAGATTATTTGAGGGACACATTTGGTCTAGTTAACTAAATATAAGTCTTGTGTTAATCAAGTTAATTTGTGAAAACGTTTTCTGACGAGAAGTACTTTTTATAAGTTAAAGGTTCCATCTTCGAGGTCTTAATCATTTCTAACACTTATGAATTATTTTTAACTATCTGAGTAGTCATCTTTATTATCACTGGTAAAATGTTATTTACAAAATTGTTAAAGTCTATTCTCTTCTAATTATTTGAATACTACCCTGTGGACAACCTGGTCTTACCTAAGAAGATTATACTATATACGTGGGTTATACTTATACCCTTGTGTTTCCTTATAATAAAATTGGTATTTTCAGTCATTATAAATTTAAAGCTTTTGAAACACATCAAAGTTTTTGGAGCCGTTGCCGGGGATTTTTAAGCTATTCTATAGTCAACTCTGTAAAATTACTTTAACTCCCCCTCTTTTCAAAAACCGTCGTATAGTTTTCTGGCAAACTGAGCCAAACAAATTTCTCCTTTGGATGCATACACGTGCCTCTAATTCTGAACTTGTTGAACCTTTACCCGAACCTGAACGCACTCTAAATCAAAGACTTCGTCGACAAAACAAAAGAGTTCCATACGATCAAAGAAACAATCCACCTCAACACCCGAGAATTGTCTATCCGTCAATTCTCGACATCAATTACTTCTGTCACTTTCTTGATATTCTTTGAAATTACGATCCAATGGATGATGAACCCATGTGGGCTGCCGACCGTGTTGTCGCTCCGACTCCCGGTTCCGCAATCACTATTCCTGAAACCGCAAACGAATTTGCTATTAAAGGTAACCACTTGACTCTCGTCAAAGGAAACCAATTTGATGGCAGAACCAAAATTGACCCTCATAAACACATTCATGAATTCCTCGGAATCTGCGATATGTTTAAATACAAAGATACCAAAAATAAAGATGTCCGCCTGATGATGTTTCCCCTATCACTCACTGGAGAGGCAAAAACATGGTTGGACGAACTCAACGAAGGAACTATTGAAACATGGGATGAACTTCGAACCACTTTCATTAGCCGATTCTTTCCCCCAGCTCTTTTCGACCGACACCTCGGAGAAATCCGTGCCTTTTCTCAAAATGAAAATGAATCTCTAACCGATTCTTGGCTTCATATGAAGGAAATGCTCCGAAACTGCCATGGTCATAATCTGTCCAAAGGAAATATTATCAAAATCTTTTATCATGGTCTAAGCAAAATAACCCAAGAAGTTCTAAATGCCGCAGCTGGTGGTATTTTTCTCTATAAAACACCAAATCAAGCTTATTAGCTTCTCGAAGATAAAGTCTTACTCAATCTCGATTGGGCTAAAAATCAAAAAACCAAATCATCTATTAAGAAAACTGTTGCTTTCGCCGATGAAGGTAGCAGTAATTCCAATACTGACAAAATTATGGCCTTCATGGATGCCATGACCATAAAAATGGATGCTCAGTACAAAGAACTCCAATCTCGAGCTAAACAACCAACACCCTATCTTGACAATGATGACATGCCTTTTTACAATGATTACCGCGACCGAGACTCGAATCGTGATAATTGGCGTTCAAGCGGACGGAATGATTACCATTGAGACAACTACCAATCCAACACCGATGATAAACCTTACGATCTTCAAAAACAATTCAACGATTTCATGAAATCTCAACAATCAACCAATGCTTTTGTCAAAGAAACATTCATGGACCTCAAAACTCAACTCGAAACAGTAGCCAAAAATCATCAAGCTTCCATTCAAAACCTCGAAACTAAGTTTGATAGACTCGCTGACAAGCAATCTGGTCGACCTTCTGGATCTCTTCCAAGCAACACTCAACTAAACCTACAAAGTAGCAACTCTAAAGCTTATCAACCACCGCAAGCTCGTAATGAGCATGTGAATGCCATATTCACAAGAAGTGGTAAATCCTATAATCCACCGGATAAACCGGATGATTAACAGAATAATTTTGAAAACCCTATCAACTTCGATAGCGATGACGAAGACGATGAACCTACACCATAACCAAAAACTCAACCCACAAAACCAGTCAAAGAAACACCGTTACCAAAACCATACAAACCAAAAATTCCATATCCTCAACGCCTTAAAAAAGAAAAAATAGAGGCCCAATACAGAAAATTTCTCATCATGATTCGAGCCGTCCGAATCAACGTACCTCTTGTCGACGTCTTAGCCGGAATTCCTAACTATGGAAAATTCCTCAAAGAACTCATAAGCAACAAGCATAAAATTGAACAAATTTCTGCCATTTTCTTGAGCGATGAAAGTTCAGCAATGATCCAAAATAAAGTTTCACC
The DNA here is from genome assembly GCA_026074375.1 of Tanacetum coccineum. Taxonomy (NCBI): domain Eukaryota; kingdom Viridiplantae; phylum Streptophyta; class Magnoliopsida; order Asterales; family Asteraceae; genus Tanacetum; species Tanacetum coccineum. The sequence goes on from BQNB010005935.1 coordinate 30,789, forward strand.
AAAACTCGGAGACCCAAGAAGTTTCCTTATTCCATGTAATTTTAACAAAACTTTCTCCTGCAATGCTTTGTCCGATCTTGGTGCTAGCATTAACCTTATGCCATATTCCTTATATGCGAAACTATCTCTCGAAACTCTTAAAACCTACAAAATGGAGGTAAGATTAGCGACGATCTTCCAATTACCCTGTTGGAATAGCTGAGAATATACTCGTTGAAGTTGGTAAATTCACCTTTCTTGCTGATTTCGTTATTCTCGAAATGGAAGAAGATGGTTGTAGTCAAATTTATATACCAATAGTAATAAATCTCGTAAGAATTCTTTCCAAAATACTTCTCAACCAAGAGAAATATAAGGTAAAAATCTCACAAAAGAAAACACAATTCGTATATTTTTCCGGGAAGTACTTATCCTCGGGTCGTGTCCCAACGAAATCGTGAATTGAGAATTAAAGAATAATTCGGATTCGAGCTTAGAATGATAAAAGATATTTTGATTTGTTGATTACACTACAAACATTATAATAGCATGAATTAAAGAAACAGAATAGCAAGAAAATTAAATGCACTAAACGAAATAAAGCGAGCTAAATCTTGGAATTTAAAAACTAAAGCACGACTTTGAACAACTTTTCTACCTAAAAATCAACAATTTAAAAATGAAATTTAGGAAAAGAATTACAATTTTTTATGAATTTTGATTATTTTATGAATTTTCTAAGATTTAATATTTATCAAAAATAAACTTTTTCTAAAATTTAAACACAAAATTTGTCTTTTATTTGCATTAATACTAGATTTAAAATGAAAATTAATGCAAAAAGAATTTTAATTTTTCAACTATTCTTCTATTTTTTATGATTTATCTAAGAAAAAATAACCACTAAAATCTATTTAAATTTCTAGAAAATACAACTTTAATTGGAAAATTATAAAAAATTGGTTTTTATAAACTACAAAGGTGCAGAAAAATTATGGAACAAAAAGCCCCAATTTTTAAAACCCAATTGAACCCTAATTTGATTGATTAAACTAAGAACCCTAATTTTATAAAACTATTTTGAAAAATATTAAATCTAATTATTATTCTAGAAAAGAAGGGTAGAAATGGTACAAACGGGAAAGAAAAGGGTAGGCGGGAAAATTTAGAAAATTTACAATAAAGAAGAAACAGGGAAACCTAAACTTTTAGAAAAGTACCAATTAGACCCTACGCTAGTGCTTATTTTGGCTTATTTAAAATTGAGAATTAGCAAAAAGATTAAAATACAAATTTGCTTAACAGCTTAATCTAACAAACTTAAATAAGAGCAATATGAACTTTTATCCACAGAATAAGCTAGAAATTAAGCTAATAAATGCTGTCACAGGAAAGTAGCTATTTGGAAAGATTTTTTGGATTTTTGTTATTTTGAGCTTAAAAACTTGATGAAAATGAAAACTAAAAGTTGTTTAATGAAGGGTTAGATGTGTAGTAAGAAGATTTAAACTAAAATTAACCTATGCTTAACAAAATAGAAAGAAATTAAGATGAAAAAGGCTACGTCTTAATGAAATGTTTTGTGCTTGTTTCTAGTAAACTTAAAAATGCTTATTTTTGAACTTTAAATGCTGAGATTTTGGAAATAAGCTACACTAACTATCTAGAATTTACCTAGGTCTTAGGATTTTGCAAAGTATTCATGGAAATAGAAAATAATCAAAGAGTAAAATGAAAAGTCTATGCTGATATGCTGTGCTTAGCTGATGCAAATGGCAGCTGGTGCAATTGGCTTTGCACAAAGATTCAAGCTAGAATTTTGAGTTTAACACTTCACTAAATGATCCTAAGTGTGCTTAAAACAACCTTTAACTCTAAGATACTTTTAACATCCTAAATTCTAAAAGTCTATTGACTGAAAGTTGCCCTGGTGCTGAGAATGAATTTTTAAGTGCTTAAACATTGGTATGTTAACTATCTATTTTAAAAGTGATCAAACTTAGTTTTGTAACTAACATAAACTAAATTGAATAGCTTTCACAAAATGTGGTTGATTTAAGAGTCCATAAGTAAATACAAAACCTTTACTGATGTCAAAATAAGATTGTACTTTAAAATCTATGTAAAGCTAACATACCTAAACTCTTTATCTACTTCTTTTTGTATTGGATTATAGAGCGATTTATGCTATAAGAAGCCTAGGCCTTTTATTTTTTTTTATGAAAATAAGCTAGTTCCTTATGAAGCTGAACCTCTAGCCTATGACAGAATTTTAGAAAAAGTGGACTTACTTCAACTACCTTTTATGAAAACTTAAAAAAAGCTAAACCTAGACAACTTTAAACACATGCTAACAGAGAAATAGTAGACGATTGGAAATAAGCAAGTGTAAAAGATCAACTTTAAGCTATATTGAATATAAAAGAGTGAAACCTGGAAATTATGGAGTCTCAGGACTAGAGCTACTCTAGTTGAGTGAGTAGCTTTAAAAATCATTCACTATTGGCTCCTTAGACTCTAAAACCAATAATAAGCGTAGATTTTGGCTTATTTTCATTTGTACTTCAGAAATTGACTCAACACTTTCAAGTTTCCATTAATTTGAATGCAAATGATTAAAAATGGGTTAATGACTTGTTAAAACAGGAAGTGAGTTAAATTGAGCTTATGAAAAGTAATATGCGCAAACGAGGCTTAATTTAGCGCCTGATATTGCTTAGTTTGACTTCTAATTGAAATAGAAGAACACACAATGCTTATAAACTGAATTAAATTGCTAAAATGATTGAAATTACAAGCTTTAGAATGAGTACAAGAGTTTAAAACTCTTTAGAAAACTTGACAGTAAAATTTTGCTTAAAAAGGGAAATTACAAGAGAAAATTGTGAAAACAAAAAATTAACAACAACAAAATGATGTCTAGGTGCTCTATTTATAGAGGAGAGGTGAAGGGAGGGGAAGAATTCTAGAGGCTTCCTTTTAATCCTAGCCGTCGATCTTTTATAAAACATTTGTGGCCGTTTGATGAGTTTTAGTGAGGGGGTCCTGGCCAGATGAGTGCTGCAAGTGTTGGATTATGATTTGGGGAGGAAGTATGTGCAGGTTGAGGGCTTTTCTAAAGGAGCGGGTGAGGGAAAAATTTCGAAGCTGGGTTGGTAGAAATTTTGGCGGAAATCTGTTGTAGTTGTTAGGTTGTTTTACGATATAAGCGGCTGTTCCCTTTTTTTTTTATGTTGAAAGTATGGAGTATTGGGCAAAATCGTCTTGTGATGGCACGCCAATTGTTGTGTAAATAGGGGTTTCAAGTTTGACAGTTTTTGGCCCTTGTGTTTTCATATTTCTTTTTTTTTTACAAAAACAACTTTGCACCTTTAAACACTTTTGTCCTTGTCTTCAAATCTTCAAATAATACCCTTAAACTTTGCACATTGTCTAACTTGGCTTGATTTTTAATTTGGATCTTTGATTATTTCTTGCTGTGTCGGGCTGATCCGGCTGTGATCTTTGGCTGATTCTCACTCTTGCTTTGTCTCTTTGTCTTTTTCGTTTCTGGTCGGGTTTTTGACGTTTTGTTCTTTTCGTCTTTTTAATCCTTTTGCACAATTCGGACACAAAAGCACACATTTTCTATTTTTGGCATTTTTAGTGTTTTATTTGGCAAAATCCGGGTAATTTAGTATACAATTAAGCAATATCAAAATTCCCCAAACTAAGGATTGCCGTGTCCTCACGCAATGTAATAAAGTGTACACTTTGTAAATAGTAGTTACCAAAATGCCCTTGTTGTAGAAACTTTATGAATCACTCTTTTAACAATTTTCACTTTTCTAATTTATCTCTTGGAAACACATTTATGGCAATCATTGCAACTTTGCCACTTTTAGGTCATCGAAATGGGCTACTCCCGTTAATAGAGCACAAAAGGAGGAAAATTCGTCATCCTGATGTTTCACTAGACTAAAACAAAAGCTAATAAACAAGATCATTGTCAATCTAAGTCTAAATGATTAAGCTTTTATACTTATACTTGTGACTTTTCACTCCCGGGAATTAATTTAAGATTAAGATGTTTGGCACTTTTTTAACTCAACATAGATCAATTTATCTTCATAGTTGAAATTCATCTAGCTTTTACAAATAAGCCTTGTGGGCTCAATGTTAATACATAGATAAATTCTCGACTCAAAGCATAAAAGAGATTTAGGAAACAAAACTTATAAAATTGATTTGAAGATAATTGAAATTTTTAACCATTCTTTTTATTTTCCATGTACATATAATTATTTTTTTCTTGCAATAGGAATGTTGTTCTTAGTTCGACCCTACTTAGGCCTTTCTCCAATTAGGGATTTCGCAACAACAACGGTCGGGCTTTCTTAGTTCGAACCCACTCCGCTGCTAACGTTTGTAGGTTATCGCGACAACTCCTGTTGCTACAAGCTAGATCCAATAGTCCCTTTGTTGCAATCATACCTAGGCCGGCTCCCTCGAGATGAATGCCTACGTGAAAACCTGATCCTTCGTACGTAGTTTTAAAGCCGTAGTGCGACCCCATCCGAGTCTTTCTCTCAACTTTGGATTACGCCAACGATTTAAAAAACTTACGTATAGCTTTTGTATATTCCTTATTTTTTCTAGAATGCTTCATTGGCACGAAAAAATAATGCGTTGGCATAAGAAATGCCTTCATTGGCATTTTTTATAATTATCTTTTTTGATGAATGGAAAAATTCATTTTAAGAAAAACAACTTTATAATTTGAAACCAAATATCTGACCTAATATTAAAAAATGAATTCTTTTTCACCCCCCCCCCCCAAAATGTAAGACTTTTCTAAAGACATTGGTTGCTTAGCTAAATTAAAAAGAGCACGTAAGGATTAAGTGTGTTAAGGAGTTGAGGGGAGTAAAAAGACACAAAACATTCATATACGCTTTAGGGTGTTCAAAATTAACTGGCATAAACAAAATAACTTATATTTAACTACTATTTCTGGTTCTTCACATTTAAAAATCCAAAGTGCAATAGGAATTTGTGAAAGTTGGCCTACAAAAGGTAGGCGAAAGAACTAGCTGGCATTTTTCACCCGGTCAAGTTCAAAATTAACTACCTATTTCTCACAACGGTCTACCAAAAAGAGGTGTTTTTTTTCCCAAACTTAGCGTCTTTTAAGCTTTTCTTGTAAGCAACAATTTTAAAATTTCTTACTTTTCCTCAAAAGGAAATTTCCAAAAAGATTTAAACAAGGTTTGCGTGATGTGCCAGTCAATATCGGAAGCTATCCTTCCCCAAACTAAAAACTGAAAACTTTGTCCTCAAAGTTTAAAATAAGGGTCAAAGGAATCGTTAACAAAAATTTCTTGGTCATGCCAAAAGAATAGATGTTAGTTCGATAAAGACAAGGATAAGAGATTTCCTTATTTATGAAGAGAAGATTGGAGATCATCGATGGAAATTGTAGGAATTGCTTTGTCCTTCCACAATTTTTGAACCATGAAGCTTCCAAAATCCAGAAAACCTAGACAAAACAAACAACCAACAAGAGACGAAAAAGAACCAAGCTCTATTTCTTTTAATTGTTACTCAAAAACATCTTTAAAACGGCTTAGTTTTTGTTAACCGAGTACAAGCTATACTCGCCCCCGAATTTATTTGTCCTTGGGGAAACAAAGAAAAATATGAAAAGAAAATAATGGATATGCATGGGGAGACTCCCACGAAGGCTTGATTTATTATAGAGTCCTTCGCTTGATCTTTCCCCCAAAACTAGGTTTCTTATGGTGGATATAGCAATGGTGAAGAAATTACAAGAGGTAAAAAACCTCCCCAACTAAGATGAAAGATAGACCATAGCATTTTTGATTCCGGGTTCAACAAACTTTTTAGAGAAAAATTTCAAGTTAGAATATGGAACAGAATATGCTTTGGTAACATTAAGCTCATTAGGGTGGGTGTGGTGGGTCAAAAAACATTAAGAGTCTAAGAGGCTTTATGATGGAGCTACTCTTTTGAATCTTTACATCTGTAAAAGCATCCTTGTCAAAAATACCTGGTTTAAAAATCTTATCCTCATTGATTGTTGGAGAATAAAAACACCTCACCTAATGAAATCCAAAATCATTTCTTTCAACATGACTTGACCCACCGGGTTCAGTTCATCACTTAAGCTCTTAAAAAACATATGAACTTGTTTTGTCCTCAAATCTTTGATTTTATCTCTATCAAACATTCATCTTTCAAAATCCTCTCCATATCAAATTCTTTTCCATCATCATTGTTAGAATCAATCTCAAGAGATCATCAATCACTATCACAATCATCTTTTGGGAAGAAATCACTTGAGGGTTCAGAAATCACTTTTTGGAGACAAATTTGTTTAGATACCTCAATAGAAATGTTTTCCTGTATCTCAAAAAGAGGGTTCAAATAACCTTTACAGGATCTCCTTCAAGCATAACACGACAGACCTAACCTCGTGGAACACTCATTTCTTTCTCCAACCAGGGGTTCGGACCACCAAACGTCCTTGAACGCCCTTATGCCCAATTCAAACCCAGCCCGAATAATCACATCTTTTCCAATTTTGGACTCTCTTGGGATTGAATGAGAAATCTCTTTGTCTAATGCTTTGTTCTGGATTAACATTAAGATCCTCATTCCCATTGTGAAGAGTCCTTCAAAATTATTGTTTGGAAAGATGTGTGAAAATTTGCTTATGGAAGCTTTTTCGGGAATGAATAATCTTTCTTGAATAGTGATTTTTGAAAACTATTAATTTTGCAAACTAGCCTTCTTCTAGCAACTGGTCAGAATTCCATTAAGTTCTTCTTTTGTATAATAATGTCAACCAGAAGAGATTCAAACTCGTCAACAATAGTAGATGTTGTAGAATCGTCATTACTCTCAGTTCACAAACATCTTTGACCCGGTCATCATAAACATCCATCATATGGATTGACTCATTGTCTTGACTACCATCCGGTTTAAAAACTATTCTTTCCAAACCATCCCTTATCACTAGCTCCTCCCCGTGGACATCAATTAAAACCCGTGCGGTTCTTAAGAAAGGTCTACCAAGTATCAAAGGAACTTGGTAATTACACTCAAAGTCTACTACAACAAAGTCGGCCGGGAAAGTAAATTTTCCCACCGGGACCAAGACATCTCTAGCAATTCCTTTAGGAACACAAAGAGAGCAATTTGCTAGTTCTACGGGTCATCAGGGTAGTATTACAATGCCGGAAGGGCCTAACTTTGTATTTATGGAGAATGGCATAAGGTTGATACTTGCACTAGGTCGGCTAAGGCTTTGATTTAAGCTCACTTAATATTAACACGGATGAGAAAAATGTCGGGTCCACAGCTTTTCCGGAAGCTTTTGAGAATGATGCCGAGACAAGTTTCACTCACCGGTGTATTGAAGCCATTCATTTAACTTTCTTTATTTGAAACAGCTTTTTAACATCTTTTGTTACTTAGGTACTAGGATCAAAGCATATGCTAAGTAATGTCACGTGAATCTTTTTGGAACATTCTTATTTTTTTTTTTTTACCAAAACTTTGGTTTGAACCTTATCATTTTCACATTTCCTTTTCGTGTTCTACCCATTGAAGGGATATGGAAGACGGTTCTTTTTAGAAGATTCTTTTGATGGTGGAGAATTATCAACTTGAGCAGAAGAAGGCTCAGGAGAAATTGGACTGCTCACCGGTTTAACCGGATCTTGAGATTTTTGGATAACCGGAGGTTGGATGTCTTTGGTGCTCGGTAGCACCTTATCCTTGGTCACCTCGGTTTCCTTCTCAGTCAAAGTTTCATTCTCATCATAGAGCGGTGGTGGAATTGGTGGTACCGGTGTGTAAGAAAGTCCGCTTCGAGTCGTAATGGCTCTAGCTTCACACCTTGGGTTTGTGATGGTATTACTGGGTAAAGTTCCCCCCCCCCCCCTTCCTGAACTTGATTGTATTGTTATTTCCCATTTGTTTTTGAACATGTTTAGCATCATATCTGAAAATTTCTTGTTCTTTTGAAAATCTTGTTGCTCCTTTTTGAAATCATTCAAATTCTTTTGCAGGTTGTTCAAGGTAGCATCATTCGCTTTTGTATAAGCCTCAAACCTTGAGTAAGTAACCGGAGCTGGTGTACTCGGGACTTGATAAGCTTGAGCTTGTTGTGATAAGCCCGAGTTAGCTCCAAGGTTAACTTGACTGGTTTGATTCACATTTCTATTCACATTATTACCTTGATTGCCTCAATCCTTGGTTAGGTCTAGAAGCTTTGTGGATTAGGATGATTAAAGCCTGGTGGTCTCTTTTTGGTTGGCCAAGTTAGGAGCACGGTACCCGGAATTACATTTTGAACAAAATTACCAACGATGCGGTTTGTTGAAATTGTTGGAAAAATTATCGTGATAAACGGGTACTATAGATACCCTCTTAGTCATTGGCACACATTAAAACTTTGGTTGTTACACAAGTGGTACTCTTCCTCAATGCTTTGACTGGGGTGGCAGGGAGTAGGAACAACTAAAGTTTCATTTCATTCATTATTTTGATCATTTGATAGGCAATCTTATCTTCGAGAGAATCGGCTATTTGTTGCATTTCGAAAAGAATTATTGGGAGATGAAGAATTAGATGAGGAGCATCCGTAATCATCTTGAATTATTAGCTCACGACTTCTAGAATAACGAACTTTTGACTTGCTTTCAATAATGCTAAACCTCTTGAGGCATCTTGTCTAAGAAATTTCCACCTGTGCGGAATCTAAGTCATCTTGATCATTGAATTCAAAGTGTTGTAAAAAGTATCGAGTTGGTGGAGTTCAGAATAAGCCATGGTGGAGGACATTGCCGAAGGAGTCCTTTAAAACGTTCTATGTTCATAAAGCTTGTTTGCTTTTGATAAAAAGTTATGATCTCATTCCGATAGTAAGTGTGTTTTGAAGGTGGAAGTATTGGTTTATAATTTTGTAACAAGTTCGTCCCATGTGAGAATGATTGGGAGGTTCCTTGTCTAACCAAATCTCGGGCTTCACGTCTAGAGAAAAAGGGAAAAGCAAAAGCTTAACCGAAGTGCATTCGGAACTTCTGGGATGTTAAACGTTTGAAGTGACCTTGTTAAAAAATCGAAGGTGATTGTGGGGATCTTGTTTTTTTTTTTTTTTTTTATTCTTTTTTTTTTTCCCCTTACCCCCCCCCCCCCCCCCCCTTTACCGTAATAACTTATTGCTTTGCACAAGATCAGATTTAAGGTTGCTCTAAGTCGAAATTGTTAGCATTGATCGGTGGAACAACTATAGCATCCTCATACCCCTCGATGGGTGCTTGTAACATTTGGGCCATTGTTCGATTGTCGGCCATTGGAATCGGATCCAAATTGAGAGGGATTGCCTCTTGTCGGTGTCGAGATCGTCGACAATTACGTCTTCTTGGAATAGTGTATTCCAAGGAGGAGCGAGTGCGCATGCACTAGTGAAAATAACCAAGAAGAATTTGAGATTAAGAAGATTATTTTTGGGGAAAATTACAATTTTTTAGTTTTTATTAAGAATGAAAACAAAAATATTTTTGGTAATCGATATTACAAGCTTCACGATAAGTCTCTAAGGATACGCACAAGTGAGCGGAAAAGCTTAGCGAGCCGCAATGACTACTTAGAGAGTAGCTATCACTTTTCCTTAAACTCACCTTATAGTTTGTAAACTTAAAGGTCCGTCGTACCTCGCAAGTACTTCACGATTTGTTTTGTTGTTAATTGGAATGGTTTAAGATGGATAACTAGTATCCAAATGTTTATTATTTTTTTTTTACTTAATTCGATAGGAATCGAATTAATGAACTTTTTATATTTTTATAGAAAAATAGCAAAATAACTTCCAATGGAAGGATCTTCAAAACTCTACTTCAACGAATACTCTTCAATAATCGTTCACGACTTCCCCGGCAGCGGCGCCAAAATTTGGTTGTAGTCAAATTTATATACCAATAGTAATAAATCTCGTAAGAATTCTTTGCCAAAATACTTCTCAACCAAGAGAAATATAAGGTAGAAATCTCACAAAATAAAACACAATTCGTATATTTTTCCGGGAAGTACTTATCCTCGGGTCGTGTCCCAACGAAATCGTGAATTGAGAATTAAAGAATAATTGGATTCGTGCTTAGAATGATTAAAGATAATTTGATTTGTTGCATTAACTACAATAATATAGCTTGAATTAATGAACAATGAAATAGCACGAAAATTAAATGCACTAAACGTATTAAACGCGAGCTAAATCTGGAATTTAAAAAACTATAGCAGACTTTTAACAACTTTTCTACCTATAAATCTCCAAATTTAATGGAAAATTTTAGGAAAAAGAATTACAATTTTTTATGAATTCTTGAATTTTTTATGAATTTTCTAAGATTTAATGATTTATCAAAAATAAACTTTTTCTAAAAATTAACACTAAAATTTTTCTTTTATTTTTCAAAAATACTAGATTTAAAATGAAAATTTATGCAAAAAGAATTTAAGTTTTCAACTATTCTTCTATTTTTTTGATGATTATCTAAGAAAAAATACCACTAAATCTATCAAATATCTAGAAAACAACTTTTAATTGGAAAAATATAAAAAAATGGTTTTTATAAACTACAAAAGTGCAGAAAAATTATGGAACAAAAAGCCCCAATTTTAAAAACTCAATTGAACCCTAATTTGATTGATTAAACTAAGAACCCTAATTTTTATAAAACTATTTTGAAAAATATTAAAACTTAATTTTGTTTTCTAGAAGACAGGCGTAGAAAATGGTACAAAGGGAAAGAATAGGGTAGGCGGGAAAACTTTAGAAAATTTACACTAAAGAAGAAACGGGCAACCCTAAACTTTTAGAAAAGTACCAAATAGACCCTACGCTAGTGCTTATTTTTGGCTTATTAAAATTTGAGAATTAGCAAAAACTTAAAACTACAAAGTTGCTTAACAGCTTAATCCTAACAACTTTAATAAAAGCAAGATGAACTTTTAACGAAGGAATAAGCTGAAAAAATAAGCAAATAGATTGCTGTCACAGAAAGTATGCTATTTGACAAGATTTTTGGATTTTTGCTTATTTTGAGCTTAAAACTTGATGAAAACTGAAACTAAAAGTTGTTTAATGAAGCTTAAGATGTGTATTAAGAAGATTTAAACTAAAATTAACCTATGCTTAACAAAACTAGAAAGAAAATTAAGATGAAAAAGAGCAAAGTCTTAATGAAACTGTTTTTGAGCTTTTTTCTAAGTAAACTAAATGCTTATTTTTGAACTTTAAATGCTGAAATTTTGGAAATAAGCTACACTAACTATCTATAATCTACCTAGGTATTAGGATTTTGCAAAGTATTCATGGAAATAGAAAATTTTCAAAAAGTAAAGTGAAAAGTCTATGCTGATATGCTGTGCTTAGCTGATGCAAATGGCAGCTGAGTGCAAATTGGTTTGCTCAAAGATTCAGGCAAGAATTTTGAGTTAACACTTCATAACTGTATCCTAGTGTGCTTAAACATCTTTAACTCTAAGATACTTTTAACATCCTAAAATCTAAAAGTCTATTGACTGAAATATGCCCTGGTGCTGAAAATGAATTTTTAAGTGCTAAACCTTTGAATTTAACAATCTAATTCTTAAAAGCTGATCTAAACTTAGTTTAGTAACCTAACAAAACTAAATGAATAGCTTTTCACAAAAATGTTGTTGACTTAAGAGTCCAATAAAGCTAATACCAAACACTCCTTTACTTGACTGTCAAAATAAGATTGTACTTTAAAATCTATATAAAAGCTAAAACAACCTAAACTCTTTATCTACTTCTGTTTATATTGAATTAATAGAGCTGTTTAAACTATAAGAAGCCTAGCTTATTTATGAAAATAAGCTAGTTCCTCTATGAAGCTTAACCTACTCGTTGCCTATGACAGAATTTTGAAAAGTGAGACTTACTTCAACTTATGTTATGAAACTTAAAAAAGTAACTACCCAACTTTAAACAACATGCTTAACTAGTAAGAAATAAGCTAGAATGATTGGAAATAAGCAAGTGTAAAAGATCAACTTTAAGCTATATTGAATATAAAAGAGTGAAACCTGGAAGTTATGGAGTCTCAGGACTAGAGCTACTCTAGTTGAGTGAGTAGCTCTTAAAAATCATTCACCTATGGCTTTTGCCTCAAACCAAATAGCTAGATTTTAGCTATTTTCATTTGTACTTCCAAATTGAGCTCAAACATTCTCCAGTTTCATATCTTGAATGCTATGAGTAAATATGGGTAAATGACTTGCTTAAAAACAGGTAATTGAGCCTAAATTTGAGCTTATGAAAAGTTAATAAGCTCAACGAGCTTATTTAGATCTTATATGCTAAATTTGACTTTTAATTGAAATAGAAGAACAACAATGCTTATAAATGAATTAAATTGCTAAAATGATTGAAATTACAAGCTTTAGAATGAGTACAAGAGTTTAAAACTCTTTAGAAAACTTGACAGTAAAATTTTGCTTAAAAAGGGAAATTACAAGAGAAAATTGTGAAAACAAAAATTAACAACAGAAAAATGATGTCTAAGCCTTCTATTTATAGAGGAGAGGTGAAGAGAGGGAAAGAATTCCAGAGGCTTCCTTTAAATCCTAGCCGTCGATCTTTTATAAAACATTTGTGGCCGTTTGATGAGTTTAGTGAGGTGGCCTGGCCAATGAGCTGCTGCCACGTGTTGGATTATGATTGGGGAGGAAGTATGAGCAGGGTTGAGGGCTTATAAAGGAGCGGGTGAGGGAAATTTCGAAGCTGGGTTGTGTAGAAATTTTGGCGGGAAAATCTGTTGTAGGCTGTTAGTTTGTTACGATAAAAGCGGCTGTTATGTTTGAAAGTATCGAGTATTGGCAAAAAATCGTCCTTGTGATTGCACCGCCAATGTAGTGTAAATTGGGGTTTCAAGTTTGACAGTTTTGGCCCTTGTGTTTCATATTTCCCTTTTTCTCTTTTCAAAACAACTTTGCACCTTTAACAACTTTAGTCCTTGATCTTCAAATCTTCAAATAAACCCTTGAAACTTTGCACACTTGTCAATCTTGGCCCTTTGACTTTTAATTTGACTCTTGACTTCATTTCTTGCTGTGTCGGAACAAAACTTTCTCCTGCAATGCTTTGTCCGATCTTGGTGCTAGCATTAACCTTATGCCATATTCCTTATATGCGAAACTATCTCTCAAAACTCTTAAACCTACCAAAATGAGTGTAAGATTAGTCGACAGATCATTCCAATACCCTGTTGGAATAGCTGAGAATATGCTCGTTGAAGTTGGTAAATTCACCTTTCTTGCTGATTTCGTTATTCTCGAAATGGAAGAAGACAACAAAGTTTCCCTCATCTTGGGACGACCTTTTCTTCACACTGCTAATGCAGTTATTCGAGTTAAACAGAAACAACTCAATCTTGGAGTTGGGACTGAACGAATGATCTTTAATATCGACTTTGTGATGAAACACTCTTACTCAAACGATGATACATGTTTTAGTATCGATGTTATCGATGAAATCTTAGAAGAATATTTCGACATTCTTCTAGACGAAGGAAGCAAAATCCTCCATTCCATCGAAGGAACCCTTCTCAAAGAATTTTTTTTCTGAATTCGATGAATTCATGGCAATGATCGCCGATGAAAATTCTAAATCTGAATCCGATACCGAAGGACCACCATTCGAGAAAATCACTATCAACACCGATTATAAAATCAAAACATCTCTCGAAGAACCTCCTACGGATCTTGAACTTAAATCCTTCTTGATAATTTGGAATATGTATTCCTGGAAGAACCATCTTTTCTCCCTATGATCATATCATCTAAACTGTCTACTCAAAACAAAAGAAAACTTGTATCCGTCCTTAAAAAATATAAGGAAGCCTTTGCTTGGAAAATGACAAACATTCCTGGTATCTGTCCATCATTCTGTTAGCACAAGATACAACTTCTGGATGACAAGAAACCAGTTGTTCAAAAACAAAGAAGACTAAATCCAAACATGCAAGAAGTTGTTAAGAAAGAAATCATGAAACTCTTGGATACCGGTATTATTTACCCAATTTCCGATAGTCCTTGGGTTAGTCGTATTCACTGTGTACCAAAGAAAGGAGGTATTACAGTTGTCACCAACAAAAATTATGAACTTGTTCCAACAAGAACGGTTACGGGTTGGCCAGTATGCATTAATTATCGTAAACTCAATGAAGCAACCGCAAAAGATCATTTTCCTTTGCCATTTATGGATCAAATGTTAGAAAGACTCACGGGAAATAAATATTTATGTTTCCTCAATGGTTTTTCTAGATATTTTCAAATTCCTATCGATCCTATGGATCAAGAAAAAATAACATTCACATGTCCTTTTGGAACATACGCTTATAGGCGAATGCCTTTCGGGATATGCAATGCCCCAGCTACATTCCAAAGATGCATGTTGGCAATCTTTCATGACATGATCGAAGAATCCGTCGAAGTATTCATGGACGATTTTTCCGTCTTTGAAGACTCTTTCGAAAAATGCCTAAACAACCTCGATAAAATGCTCCAGCGTTGCAAAGATGCTCATCTTGTCCTTAATTGGGAAAAATGTCACTTCATGGTCAAAGAAGGAATTGTGCTTGGACACAAGGTGTCTGGCGCTGGACTTGAAGTTGACAAAGTAAAAATCGACGTAATCTCAAAACTTCCACCCCCTACTAATATCAAAGGTGTTATAAGTTTTCTTGGACATGTCGGTTTTGACCAACGTTTCATTAAATATTTCTTAAAAATTGCCCGACCTCTAACTAAGCGGCTTGAAAAAGATACTCCATTTGAATTCGATGATGAATGTCAAAAAGCATTTGAATTATTGAAAGATAAACTCACATGTGCTCCTGTGATCGTAAGCCCAAACTGGAATCTTCCGTTTAAAGTTATGTGTGAAGCAAGTGATTTCGCAGTTGGAGCTGTCTTAGGTCAAAAAGATGGTAAAAACTTTCCCCGATCTACTTCGCAAGCAAAACTCTAAATCCCACTCAACAAAAATACACCGTAACAAATTATACATGTTTTCGGTGGCGTTATTTGTATATATTTAAACATTTCTCGTGAACTTTTGATACTTAATAACATGAAATATGTGCAGGTTCACTTGAAGATATCCCGAGCTCAAACACAACAAAGATCGAGTAATTATACTTTGGGAACACTATATATAAGAAAAGATAAAGAATCAAGCTCAAAAAGTGCAAATGTGCGCCGCACTTATCCCTTGTGCGCCGCACTTCCTCTCAAGTCAATGTAATTAAAGACTTAGTCAATTGAACGCATTAACTCCACAAGTACGCCGCATAATTTCCTTTGTGCGCCGCACTTTGTATCTGACAATGAAGAATAAATGAAGTCTTAAATGCTACTGCATTAATACCCTAAGTACGCCGCACAATTTCCTTTGTGTGCCGCACTTCTTCACTAAATATTTAATTCCCTCGCATTTAATCACCAAGTACGTCGCACGAATTCCTTTGTGCGTCGCACTTTCACCCCTCACTCAACCTATAAATAGAGGACGAATTTCACACATTTAAAATCATCTCTCATACTCACAATCAACTAAGTATCCATCCCTCAATCATCCTCTTATCCTCTATGAAGTCCTTAACACATTCCAAGTATTCTCTAAACATAAACACCATATTCTTTGAAGAATCAAGATCAAATCAACAAGAACAACAAAGAACATCATACTAGTTTAGTAAAAGAATGAAGTGTGTTATCAAATCAAGTTATGTTATGAACTCCTTAGCCATAAGAGGCTAAATCTCTCATGACTACTTGGTGATGTTATGATAACGAATAAGTGTTTGGTATGATTATGATCTCTTTAATCTCAAGCTTATGTTGCGATCCTATTGTATCTTATCTTATCGGTTTTTTCTTATCAATCTTAGATTATATAATCATATCGGTATAGATCGAAAGACCCATTATGATCTATGTGGTTTTAAAGATTTGTCTATGATCTTTAATGTTTGTGTCGAGAAATCCACTTTTGTAAACTGATAAACAAAATAAGCTTTGATATATTAGAAACTAGATTATTTGAGGGACACATTTGGTCTAGTTAACTAAATATAAGTCTTGAGTTAATCAAGTTAATTTATGAAAAGGGTTTTTGACGAGAAATAATTTTTATATGTTAAAGGTTCCATCTTCGAGGTCTTAATCATTTCCAACACTTATGAATTATTTTCAACTATCCGAATAGTCATCTTTATTATCACTGGTAAAACGTTATTTACAAAATTGTTAAAGTCTATTCTCTTCTGATTATTTGAATACTACTCAAATCCATGTGGACGACCTGGTCTTACCTAAGAAGATTATACTACATACATGGGTTATACTTTTACCTGTGTGCTTCCTTATAATAAAATTGGTATTTTCAGTCATTATAAATTTAAAGCTTTTGAAACACATCAAACGTATAAACAAAAATCTTAAAAAAATATATAACACATTGCTAAACCTTGTATATCTAAATGAACTTTATGGGTATGTTCTCTGGAAACCATCACAAAACTTTACTCGTCCACTTAGGCCACCAAGTGGTTTAAAATGCTTGTTGCATATGCTAAATGCAACCGTGATTCCTATGAAAGTGAGTTAGGTTTGTATTTCTTGTATATTTCCCTTGGAACGATTTTATGCTATTAGTTTGTTTTAGTGATCAAAGGGGAAAATGAGATTTGCTCAAGATGGAGATTTTCTAGATTTCTCTACCGGCTTATTACATTTCATATGTTTAGAAGCAAAGCTCCATGGAGTTTCTTGTTCAAATTCTACTCTTCATGTTTATTTCATTTCCTTAATGTACAATAGGGACATTGTATAAAACAAGTGGGAGGAGGAGAGTAGAATTATCACTTGACCTATTCTTGCCTTCGATTTTCTAGTTTCCTTTGAAAAATGGTGCCGATTTTAAAATTTTTGACATATTTTCTTACTAAACTAGAATTAATCTTTGTCGAATGCACATTACCCTTTATTATTACTTGGTGAGGTTTAAAGCCTAATGTTTTGTTTTCATCTCATTATACAAAAATCCATCAAAATATTGATTGTGCCGATAATATTGTAGACTTTAGAACTTTGCATACATCATTTTGATACCTAATTAATTTGCAGGAATAGATGGTTTGAGAAGACAACATTTAGGATTCACCCAAATAAGCCTATATGTATGTTTATCGACTTGTTACACTGACCTATCGACCTCCCGTGTTAAAATCCTTTTGTTGCACTCATCATTAGTGCAAGATACCCCTAGATCACCCTTGTTAAGCTAATATATGTTTTCACCTATGTTTCGTTACACCATTTTGCCTTAGCCAACCCTGTAGTCTATATTTATCTTTGTGTTGAAATTTATGGCTACCTAAGTCTATGGTTTTGGAAAATAGTTCGAAGATTAGCACTTTTGTTGAAAACATATTATTATGATCATGGAAGACCTCCCGATATTATCACTTCCAATACTGTTTATCTCAAGTGGGGGGATATGTGATATATAATATACATGAGCATTATAAAAATGAAAAAAAAGGTGGTGCAACTATAAGCCACCTAGTGATCTAACTCCTGATGTTGGTTACGTGTTATAAAACCAATTAAATAAAAAGGTGGTGCAACTATAAGCCACCTAGTGATTATAGGGATGGTGCAACTATAAGCCGTCTGAAGTATAAAGGTGGTGCAACTATAAGCCACCTGGTGAAGAATGGGTTAGCACGCTCCCAAACATCTCATTATTAGCTAACCCATTATGATGATATGATCAGATTTTCGCACTTAAAGACTTGGACTATGGATGGACAGTAGCCGGTTATGGATACCTTAGATTATATATGACTATTTGTTTTGTGTTTTTATCTTAACACCAATTAAATGTGTATCCCATGTCTATCCTAACCCTTATATCACCCAATAAACCTGTGTTTTGTCACTCATGTTACCTTTATGAACTGTTTAGACCCTAACTCTAACTGGTGCAGATTTGTGTACTCACCAAGCTTATGATAGAATATATGCTATGATTGTGCAGATGACCGATCATCCTAAAAATAAACATTTAGACTAGTTGAGAGTTGAGTGATTTTTTATGATCCCCTTTTCGTGAGGTGTTCGGCTTTGATGTCTCTAGCATAAGTATTTTATAGATTCATTTCTTTGAGTTAAATCAGAGAAATATTTTTATAAACTATTCTAAACAAGTCTACTTGAGGGCCAGCAGAAGTCAAGTGGGGGGATATTTGATAACATCAAATATTTGATACTTTTTAGTGTCAATTTTCCCTTAAAAATACTTGCAATTGTCTTATAAATACTTGAATTCGATACTTTTATGGTTATTTCGTTATTTTCAGGTAAAATGCAAGTATGTGACAAGAAACACGAGAAAAAGACTAAAAATGAAGAAAACACGGATTCTTACAAGACTTTACGACGTAACCCCTATGATAGTGTTACGTCGTAACCTATTCAAGGCAAGACATGTCACCCAGCAAGATTACGGCGTAACCACACGCAAGGTTTACGCCGTGACATTATTATTATGGAAGGATGAGTTATTTGAGTTAGCATTACGACGTAACATGGACACTTGATTACGCCGTAACATCCTTTATGCCTGTAAGATGGAAAGTGCACGTCAGCAGTTTACGACGTAAACCTCTAAAAGGTTACGCCGTAAACTATTCAAAATCTATAAATAGAGGCCTCATTCAGACAATTTGATATCAACCATTCCACCACAGATCTAAGAGGTGATCAAGGCCTCCATAGCTCAAAGAATTCTACAAGAAGTCCAAGGGAGATCATGCTTAAACTTACTTTTGTATTTACTCGTTCATAAACAACTTCTGTAAGAATTATGAGTTTTCCATCCATGATTATCTTTATTAATTCTTTCTTTGTTGTTGCTATGAGCGGCTAAGCACTTCAAGTGCTAGCCTAGTTAAATTTACTATCGTTATAATGTTTGTTTCCTGTTAGATCACGGTTTTGTTGGATATCCTTTTGACTATCGTGTAACCCTGGGTTTTGGTAGTATTGCAGGTGGTTTAGATCATGTTAATCATGTTATTAGATTACCACTTGAACATAGGATTAGCAGGGTATTAGGGTTGGGTGGTCATCCTAACCCTAGTGTAGGAACTAACCCTGTTTCCGCCTCTATCACCTAATATACTTAAAAAGTACATGAACTCTTTCAGAGAGGGTTAATTATCTGTATAGGTTATTAGACTAGTTCGTGAGATAGTTAGGATTAACCACTATGACCTGGTTGCCCTACCTTCGGGACTTTCGGGGGATTCAGGATCGGCAGACTAAATATATCTATTCAGGTCTATTGACTTTAGAAACCACTAATGAAACCATGATGTAACATTGCATAGGAAAACATAGTTGTAACGGTAGTAATGAAATAGCTAGGTTAGCACGCCTTTCTCCCTGATTACTTCTATCTCTTTTAATTTCCGCTTATTTACTTTCTTGTTAATCTCAAAATCAATCTTAAAACTACTTTAAAAACGTGACACTTCAAATTAAAACTAATCAACACTTAGCTCTTAGGACGACCTCGAATTTACCATCTCTACACTACTCACGATTGGGTTCTCTGCCCGTTAGTGCGTTTGTTAAGTGAATCAAGTTTTATAAATTTAAAACTTGAATAAAATATATTTTAAAATAAAATACGCATCAAAGCTCTATAAGAAGAAGGGTGGGTAATTGAAATGCAAGAGGAGCTAAATTAGTGTGAAAGAAATAAAGTCTTGACACTTTTCCCTACACCATATGGTAAAACCATCATTGAGACCAACTGGATATTGATGAACAAGATGTATGAAAATGGTGTGGTAACCATGAATAAAGCAAGGTTGGTTACTCAAGGGTATAGACAAAAGGAATGGATTGACTATGATGAAAACTTTGCACCAGTTGCAAGACTTGAAGCCATCAGGATATTTCTTGCTTATGCTACATATATGGGGTTTTTTGTATATAAAATGGATGTGAAGAGTCCATTCTTGAATGGGAAACTCGTTGAGTAAGTGTATGTTCAGCAACCACCTGGGTTTTAAAGAAGTGAATTTCCTAACTGTGTGCAAGCTGGATAACGCTCTTTATGTGTCGAAACAAGCTCCTAGAGCATGGTATGAAACACTATCTAAATTTCTCATTTAGCACAAGTTTGTCAGAGGTACTATTGACAACACTCTTTTTACTTATAAAACTAAGAGTGATGTTATAATTGTACAGATATATGTGGATGATATCATCTTTGGGTCAATCAATGATAAGCTTAGTAAATAATTTGCTAGGTTGATGACCAAAAAGTATGAAATAAGTATGATGGGTGAACTAACTTATTTTCTAGGTCTTCAAATAAAACAAAATTCCAAAGGAATTTCTATTTGTCAAGAAAAATATGTTAAAGATTTACTCAAGAAATATGAGCTAGCTGATTGTGCCTCAGTGAAATGCCCTATGCTTCTCATAAACAATTTGGCAAGAAGGGAAGGGAATCAAATGTCTGTTATACTAGATATTTGTCTCTCATCATTGAAAATCTGCTGGGTAAAGACTACAAGAATGATAAGTTCAAGAGTTTTAAACCCCATCACATCTCAGCCACTTCTTTTAAAACTCCATCTGCATTTAAGGATGCTTTGATCCCTCGTATGCTGAAAGTGACAAACATTTCAATTGATCCTAAACAGACTTTGATCCTTCCTCCCAAGGAAGTGAATGCTAGTAACACCACTGACAAGTCCTTATTCGGGACCACTATGCAGCCTGGTTATCAGCCCAAAGCATCAACTGACAAGAGGTCAAAGAAGAAGAAAATCCCATCTTCTTCTGAGCCCAAGACTTCTAAAAATGTCAGGCCATCCAAATCAAAGAAACCAGTCATTGAGACTTAGCATGCTGAGGATTCAGTGGCCACCACTAATGTCACTAAGAGCCTAGAGGCCTCCGAATCGGCAGAGGAGCTAAGGAACCAGTCTAAACCAGCTGATGCTGAAAAGGTAACAATTTTTAAATTTAAGGGGCGCTGTAAGCAACCACTCTCAAACTTCTCTAGAAGAGAGTGGTGATGATCAGAGCTACCCTCGACCCAATAGAGAGTCACAGTTAACACATCCATAGCTTATATCTTTTGTACACTCTGAGTCTGCACTAGGGAATGATACGCTTAGGTTTATAACACTTGATGTTGACCTTGAAAACTCTAGACTTTGCAAGGACTCACAACATCCTGCTCATGAAAGTCAGACCCTAAGAGTTCCTAAACTTCACTCACCCTTTAAGGTAACTAAATCACAATCAAAAGAGTCCCAAAGGTCTTAGACCTTTTAGGGGACTAAACCATCATCCTTAGATTTCTCAAGGGCAGCATACCGGCGACCCTTCTCTGCATTACAAACTTACAAATCAAAAGAGTCCCAAAAGTCTTAGACTTTTAACGAGACTAAATTATCACCCTTAGTCTTCTTAGGGGCAGCATACTGGCGATCCTAACCTTCATTACAAATTCACCTTTTTAACTAACCATTTTATGCAGGAACATATAATAATAGCTGAGGAGGTTGTGGAGGATCCCCTGGCCATTGACTCTGGGATCAAGTTGCTGGGAAATGTGAATTTAGATGAGTTGTTGCAGGATCAGAGAGTGAATGTGGAGGTTGAGGAAAGTCTGTTGACACTGAGTTTGAAATTAAGTTCCTTAGAAAGGCAGACTTGGATCAGGAAATGAAGAACGATGCTGATATTACCTTCATGAGATCTTCTTCCTTTAATCAAGAAATGAAAGAGGATGATTCTGATTAAGAATCTATGCCTGATGATGAAGTCATGTCCATATCATGGAAAAGGATGAAGAAGCTGATTCAGATAAGGAATTATCCATAGCTGATGAGATTGAGGCTGACAAGGTAATTGATACATTAGTCAGCATTGCCAAAAAAGAGGGTACTGATACAACTATTTCCGCTGCTTCTGATCCAAAAGTATCCTCTATGTCTACATATTCATCAGCCCTTATTACATCTTAGGGGGATGTTGAAGCACTGATTGCTAAAGCTGTGTGGGAGAAAAAGAACATCCTTTGAAGAAAGATTCCTTATGTTCAGGCACTTAGTGCTCTACAAAGGTAGAAGGCAATCCAACTTACAAAATCCCCTAGGTCAGACCCCCTTGGTCATCTTCCTAAAAGAATGGATTTTCTTATTGCCCATGTCCACAATCTAAAGTTGTCTCTTCCAGACAAGTTTGCTGACAAGATGGTATAACAACCCGTAATTTTCATTAATGTAATTATCCATTTATTAAATTAGATGCACTATAATATCCTATATATATATATATACCACCTTTTTACAGGGAAATTTTTCTCTTTATTTCATTATGTAACGTAGTTTACATATCTAAAGTAAACGAGCTCACGCAACCTACCAATGCCATCTATATCTACGTTTATGTCAAGTAAACAACCTAATATGTCAAGTCTATATTTTAATATCCTCTATACCATGTACGTTATCTATTTAACGTAGTTTTCAAAACATTATTACTAAATGAACATTATCCGTTAATGTTTATTCCAAAACCCTAATTTCATGTAATGTTTTCATTCAAACCAAGTGTACAAGTATTCAAGGCTTATGTACAAATACCCTAGCACAACATTTGAATAATATTTCTATCCTAAACCCTAGTACAACACATTAAAGCTTAATGTACAAGTCCATTAAGCATAGAAATTAAAATTTACCATTTTCCCACCAAATTTATTCTAGTTTCTTACCCTCACTTAAGCACTAAGTACAAGCTCCTAATGCACAACATTTAAACCCTAATTACCCTAATCCTAAATCATAATCCATGTCCTAAAACCTAAAACCCTAACCTGAAACCCTAAACCACCTATCACCCCTTAATACTTTTTTTTAAACCATTCCAAACCAAGCTAGCACCCTTCCTCCACTATGACTCACCTCCTTAACACCTCAAGCTACCACCCTACCACCTTACAAGCACCTCCATTACCACCCTTAAGCTCTAAGTCTTCTTGTCACCACCTATGATAACCGAACCCCCTCTACACCCTTACACCTCCTCATGCTACTTTCCTAGCTCTCAAGACTCACCATCTAGCCTTCATTAGTCACCCCTACAACACTTGATCCCTACACCAAGATAACTTGGGCACTAAGGGTCATTCGACACTATAAATAGCTGAAACTCCCACCCCATTCAAACACACCTCAAAATTTATCAAACACACAAATGGAGTCTTAAACAAGATCAAGGAAGATCAAGGAAGAAAGAACTCAGCCCTTAGAAGCCAAGAATCAAGAGAAGGAAGGTCTTGAAGTTATTTTCTAGGCGTTCAAACCTAAAATCCCTAATTCGACCCATTTTCTAAGTAGTAAGTCCTCACCTTGTTCAATAAGCTCATGATCTATTTTGGAACTTTTATTAGCCTTGTTAGATCCTATATAAACTCTTGTTTGATCCCTTGAACCACAAACCCATGCGTTTTTGGTTTTCCTAAACCAAACGCACCCGTTTTAGATTTTCTAGTTCACAAGCCCTTTTCATAAGCTATAAGCTCGTAAACTCTACTTATTTTAGCTTATTCTAATAATCCATAAGCTGCAAAACTCTTTCGGATTTCAAAAATATCAAAATTATGAATTTTGGACTTGATTTGCAAATGTTTTCATGCATAGGGGTATATATCGTAACTTTCTAAAATTTATAACTAGAGGGGCTAAAAATGTCATTTTCCTAAAAGTAATAACTACAAGGGGCTGTTTTGCCAAGTTCTAAAGTTAAAGGTTTAATATATATATATATACTTATTATATAAAGGACTAAACTTGTAAAAGTTTATAAACCAAGGGTGTATATTGCCATTTTTGTATTCTTAAAAATATAAAATATAATATCTTTATACAATTTATAAAAATATATATAAATATTATAAGACTCGATTTTGTTAAAACCCGACACATTTATCGTTATTAATCATCGATCGACGCATTATAAAACAATTACGTTATATATTTAACGTAATTTATCATCGATTAGCTTTTGAAGAAACTTAAAATCTTATCGTATCACGTTACTAGGGAATTTAATGTGAGGGGTTTCATTTGAGTATATGTTTTGACGAGTTTGCTGGATTTACGATTTAAACTGTCCTAGCTCCTCAAACGTTTACTGCATGACCTCTGAATTATGATAGCCCGAACAGTGATACAATATTTCTATAAATTAATAAATCAAATATGTATGTTAAACTCTGTAAAGTTTTAAAACATAAACAATCAAACTAAGATTTGACATATTACCCCAGGTTGCGTGACGAGGCCGTTACTTTCACTTGATATACTTTTGCCATCAATCAGATTTCCCTGTTAAGGTGAGTTCATAGCCTCGCATTTTAAATCTTCTAATGTTTCATAAACCCGCGAAGGGGATACATGCTATAAACCATGAATACAAGTGTTTTTCTAACTGTATGCTATCCTGATATATTATTGCCTAAGTCCCTACTTTTGCCATTAAGACCCCACTATCATGAACCGTTAATTACTTTTCAGAGTAAGCGCGAATGCTGTGAATAGATCTATTTGGGACTGAACTCCCCCGTTAGTGTACCCGTTCATGGGGTAACCAAACACACTTCATTTAAATCACTATGCGGGTGTTTGGCAAAGGCACCCGTTGAGGCAACTACTTGTGATTATTGATTTTCTCAAGGCCTCGGTGTCATGAGCTTAGGGCAATAATACTATTTTCTATAATAATTATACTCATTGCAATTATTACTATTATGGGTGTATAACAACGTAACCCACTGTTCATGATGACTTGTATTCAAACTGTTTATTATAAACCTATGAATATCACTCAACCATTGTGTTGATCTTTTTTGCATGTTTATCTCAGGTAATTGAGCAATTTATGGCACGGAATGGCAAGGACTTGATGATGGCTAAACTGTTATCATTAAAACTTTATATTTCTAGATGTTGGGACCTCTCTTCTTGTAAAACTCTAATGAAAAATAAATGATAACTAAATTTTACAAAAACATCTCTTTACGAGTCATTTTCTATGATTATGACTGTTGGACTATGAAATAATACCCCAGATTAGCTTTCGTTGCTATATTTGTCAAAATGGGGGTGTTAAAGATTGGTATCAAGAGCCAAGGTTATAGAGAACAAGGTTGAAACCTTAACTATAACTACTTTTTTTCCATCCAAGAAAGTCCTCCGTGCCACTACATCTCCCGAATAGTATGTAAAGATACATAACTATTATACTATTATATAAATAACTTATGTTATTTACCGTTGGGTTGTTAAACAGAGTGATGTCTTCTCCCAACCACCCTACTTTCGATATTGAGGATGCTTTTTCCTCTAACTTTTCAGACTATATCCCTGCTTCCCCGGATTATTCCCCAGCTTCACCGGGAAAATACTTATTCTAGCTTTTCAAATAACTCATTTGGTTTAGTTCTAATAGCTTTACCAACTCTTTCACTTTTTCATGATGACCCCTATATGAAGGTCATGCATGCATATTATGCTAAAGAATCACCTATTCCACCGCCAACTATTGTGCCTCCATCTCCAATGCTATCACCAATGTTTAATCCTCAAGAATTCTTTCTTCCTGAAGAATTATTACCACCTAAGAAACGAGGCCATGATCGATCATCCTCCTCTACTTCTGCTCTACCTCAAGTATTTGAGATGGGAGAAAGCTCTCATAAGACAAGTTTGGAACGTCACGAGGAATAAATTGAGGAAATTTTGAATCACCTAGATGACCTCTCTCTTGACCGCATTGAGCACATGGAAAACAAAATAGAAGGTCTTAGAAAAGGTCGGGTGATCATACAACAAGATTTTGACAATCTAGAAACTGAACTCCAGGAGGCTGGTGCTCAAATTGCTAAACTTCAAAGAAAGCAAATGGGAAATAACAACAAGATTGCTCTAACTCGCTTCAGGATTTCTAATCTAGAACAAATCATCGAAGATATCCAGGTTCGTCACCAAGCAGATAAGGAAAGTCTTCTGAATGCAATCTATGAACACAAGAACAGCCAGGAAGAACCATCGGGCTACTAGATTAGATCCTAGTTATAGCTTTTGTTAGAACCTAGCCACGGGATGTGTGGTATAAATAACAACACTTGTCAAATTTTGACTATGTACAGTACAAAGGCAAGTTGTTCATGATATAATATAATGGTGATCCCGTTGTACTTCATTGTTTCATATTCATTCTATATCCTATATTACGATTCCTCATCTCCGTCTTCATCATTATGAATCTTACCGTGACCCCTAGAAAATAAACTAATAAGTTAGATGCATGTTAGAATTCATATCAAATAAGTATCTATGATATCACTATTGTGACAATGTTTATTTTTGAACTTTAAGCATTTTAAGGAAAGACTTGTGATATCATTCTTATTACGTGTTGTCTTATGTTGATAGAATGCCTCCCAAAAGGACGTCAACATCTGAAGCACCAACCATGACTCAGGCTGCCATCAGGAAACTAGTTGCTGACAGTGTTACCGCAGCTCTAGAAGCATAAGCTGCAACAATGGCAAGTACTAACAATCCCAATAGGAACACCGGACCTACTGGAACTACTATAGCAAGAAAAGGAAACTATAAAGAGTTCATAAGCTGTCAACCTTTCTACTTCAATGGTACGGAAGGAGCAGTTGGCCTCATTCCCTGGTTTGAACGGATTGAATCAGTATTTTCTCGTAGCAACTGTGTCGAGGAAAACAAAGTGACATTTGCTACTGGTACCCTGACTGATGATGCCTTGTCCTGGTGGAATGCATATGCCCAACCTATTGGAATAGAACAAGCTAACAAGATCACCTGGACTGAATTATAAAAGGCTCTTAACAAATAAGTATTGTCCTCGAACTGAAGTCAGGAAAATGGAAGATGAATTTTACAATCCGACTGTAAAAGGAAATGATCTTAAAACTTACATTAAAAGATTCCAAGAATTAGCAGTCTTATGCCCGAACATGGTACCAAACACCGAGAAACTCATGGAAGTTTTCATCGGAGGATTACCTAGAAGTATTGAAGGAAATGTTACCGCCTCAAAGCCTCAAACTTTAGAGGAAGCCATTACCATAACTCAGAGGTTAATGGATCAGGTAACAAAGCACAATTCTATGCAAGGAGCCAACGATCACAAACGAAAGTTTGATGATAGAAGGAACACCACTAACAGCAACAACTACCCGAATAATCGCATCAATAACTACCAAAACAACCATAGCAACCGCAACAGTGATTACCGCCAACATCAAAATAGGAGACAGGAAACCTTCGGGTCTTATGTTGTCACTCCAACTGAAAACAATGGGTATACTGGAAACCGTCCTTTGTGTAAGAAATGCACTCTGCATCACACAGGACCTTGCACTGTCAAGTGTCAGACTTGTAACAGGGTGGGTCATCTAACGAGGAATTGCAGAAATAAAGGACCAGCCACTGGAAGCAATCAGCAACCAGTATCAGTAATTTGTCATGCCTGTGGAGAGAAAGGGCATTACAATTATCAGTGCTCAAAGGCAAACAACAATGCCCACGGAAGAGCATACTTGCTGAGGGACAAGAACGCTCACCGAGACCCGAACGTAGTCACGGGTATGTTCATTCTAAACCAACATCTAGCTAGAGTATTATTCAATTCCGGAGCAGATAAAAGTTTTGTATCTATATCTCTTGCTTCTATGCTTAATATCCTACCAATTACATTAGATACCTCTTACGATATTGGAATGGCCAATGGAAACTTAGTAGGCACTAATACCGTTATTCAAGGTTGCACCTTGATTCTGTTAAATCAACCTTTCGAAATTGATCTTATGCCAATTAGACTCGGTAGTTTTGACGTCGTCATTGGTATGGATTGGTTATCCAAGTATCATGCTAGAATTATCTGTGACGAGAAAGTCGTCCACATCCCAATCAACGGTGAAACTTTAATCATCCGAGGTGATCGAAGTAAAACCCGACCAAGCCTCATATCCTGTATAAAAACCAAAAGGTATATATCCAGGGGATGTCAAGTTTTCATAGCCTAAGTAATAGAAAAGAAGTCAGACGATAAACGACTGGAAGACATACCAATAGTCAGAGAATTTCCGGAAGTTTTTCCTGAAGATCTACCTGGCCTACCCCCAGTTCGTCAAGTAGAATTTCAAATCGATTTAATTCCACGAGCGGCGCCAATGGCCCGAGCACCTTACAGATTAGCTCCTTCAGAAATGCAGGAACTATCAAACCAACTACAAGAGTTGGAAGACCGAGGTTTTATCCGACCAAGTACTTCGCCTTGGGGAGCTCCTGTCTTATTTGTTAAAAAGAAAGACGGATCTTTCAGAATGTGTATCGATTACCGGGAGTTGAATAAACTCGCTGTAAAGAATCGTTACCCATTACCAGGATCGATGACTTATTCGACCAACTTCAAGGTTTGAGTGTTTACTCAAAAATCGACTTAAGATCAGGCTATCATCAACTGAGAGTAAGGGATGAAGATATTCCCAAGACTGCTTTCAGAACGAGGTACAGACACTATGAATTTCAAGTAATGCTATTTGGGTTAACTAACGCACCTACTGTATTCATGGATCTCATGAACCGTGTGTGCAAACCATACTTGGATAAATTTGTGATAGTGTTCATCGATGATATTCTTATCTACTCCCGTAACAAAGAAGAACACGCAGATCACCTGAGAATAATCTTGGAATTACTCAAAGAGGAAAAACTCTATGCCAAGTTCTCCAAATGTGATTTCTGGATTAGTATTGTGCAATTTCTTAGGCACTTAATTGATAGTCAAGGACTTCATGTTGACCCCGCCAAGATTGAAGCAGTTAAGAATTGGGCATCTCCTACTACACCCACAGAAATACGTCAATTCTTAGGACTCGCCGGCTATTATCGAAGATTTATCAAGAATTTCTCAAAGATTGCAAAGTCATTGACTGAATTAACCCAGAAAAACAAAAAGTATATCTGGGGAAAAGACCAAGAGACAGCTTTTTAACTACTGAAACAGAAGCTTTGTGAAGCTCCAATCTTAGCATTACCAGAAGGAAACGATGACTTTGTCATTTACTGTGATGCATCTCATCAAGGATTAAGAGTTGTATTAATGCAAAGGGAAAAGGTTATTGCATATGCATCCTGACAACTCAAACCTCACGAAGAAAACTATACCACTCATGATCTTGAATTAGGAGCAATTGTGTTCACTTTTAAAATTTGGAGACATTACCTATACGATACAAAGTATACTGTGTTCACTGATCATAAAAGTCTTCAGCATATCCTTGATCAGAAAGAGTTGAACATAAGACAACGACGTTGGTTAGAATTACTCGCAGATTACGATTGTGAGATTTGCTATCATCTTGGAAAGGCAAATGTTGTAGCAGATGCCTTAAGCCGAAAGGAACAAATCAAACCACTTTAAGTTAGATCATTAGTCATGACCATTCATCCAAAATTACCATCACAAATCTTGCAAGCCCAAAATGAAGCACTCAAAGAAGAAAACCTTAAAGTTGAGAACTTACGAGGAATGGACCAAGCATTTAAAATATGTCCTGATGGAACCCGATGTATCAAGAACCGAAGCTGGTTACCACTCTTTGGTAATCTGAGAGACTTGATCATGCATGAATCTCATAAATCAAAATATTCCATTCACCCAGGTTTTGACAAGATGTATCAGGATCTAAAGAAACTCTATTGGTGGCCTAACATAAAGGCAATCATCGCTGAATATGTTGGCAAATGTTTAACATGCTCTAGAGTTAAAGCTGAATGTTAAAAGCCATCCGGCTTACTGGTACAACCGGAGATTCCTATGTGGAAGTGGGAGAGAATAACGATGGACTTCGTTACAAAACTGCCCAGAACATCAAAAGGACATGACACAATTTAGGTCATTGTCGATTGTCTTACTAAATCCACACATTTCATCCCTACCCGAGAGACAGATAGTATGGAAACCCTTACAAGGTTGTACATCAAGGAAATAGTCTCCCGACATGGAGTGCCGATATCCATCATCTCGGATCGTGACAGTCATTTCACATCCAGATTCTGGCAATCATTACAAAATGCTTTGGGTACTCAGTTAGATATGAGTACGGCATATCATCCCGAAACCGATGGACAAAGTGAAAGAACCATCCAAACACTCAAAGATATGCTTCGAGCCTGTGTTATAGATTTTGGAAAAGGATGGGAAAAACACTTACCATTAGTGGAATTTTCTTACAATAACAGTTACCATGCCAGTATTAAGGCATCACCATTCGAGGCACTTTATGGTCGAAAGTGCAGATCATCTGTTTGCTGGGGCGAAGTTAGAGATGTTCAACTCACGGGACCAAAGATAATCCATGAAACCATTAAAAAGATAGTGCAAATTCGACAACGCTTGCAAGCGGCAATGTAAGGCGAAATCCTTTAGAATTTCAAGTTGGAGATCGTGTTATGTTAAAAGTATCACCTCGTAAAGGTATCATCCGATTCCGAAAACGAGGAAAGCTTAATCCATGGTACATTGGACCATTTAAGATTTTAAAACGGGTCAGTCCAGTGGCATATAAACTTGAGCTTCTTGAAGAACTCAGAAATGTCCACAATACCTTCCACGTTTCTAATCTAAAGAAATGCTTATCTGACGAATCCCTTGTCATTCCAATGAAAGAGCTTCATCTTGATGACAAACTCAACTTTGTGGAAGAACCAGCAGAGATTATGGATCGAGAAGTCAAGCAACTCAGACAAAGTCATATTCCTATAGTCAAAGTAAGATGGAACTCTAAAAGAGGACCAGAATTTACATGGGAACGCGAAGATGAAATTCGTGCCAGATATCCACATCTATTTTCCAACATCACTTCAAAGTCCAACTAAATCTCGGGACGAGATTTATTTAAGGTTGGGGGACTATAACAACCCGTAATTTTCATCAATGTAATTATCCATCTATTAAATTTGATGAACTATAATATCCATATATATATACACCTTTTTACAGGGAAATTTTTTGCTTTATTCCATTATGTAACGTAGTTTACATAACTAAAGTAAACGAGCTCACGCAACCTACCAATGCCATCTATATTAGGTTTTTATCTATATCTATGTTTATGTCAAGTAAAAAACCTAATATGTCAAGTCTATATTTTAATATCCTCTATACCATGTACGTTATCTATTTAACGTAGTTTTCATAACATTATTACTAAATGAACATTATCCGTTAATGTTTATTCCAAAACCCTAATTTCATGTAATGTTTTCATTCAAACCAAGTGTACAAGTATTCAAGGCTTATGTACAAATACCCTAGCACAACATTTGAATAATATTTCAATCCTAAACCCTAGTACAACACATTAAAGCTCAATGTACAAGTCCATCAAGCATAGAAATCAAACTTTACCATTTTCCCACCAAATTCATTCTAGTTTCTTACCCCCACTTAAGCACTAAGTACAAGCTTCTAATGCACAACATTTAAACCCTATATACCCTAATCCTAAACCCTAATCCACATCCTAAAACCTAAAACCCTAACTCGAAACCCTAAACCACCCGTCACCCCTTAATACTTTTTTTAAACCATTCCAAAACAAGCTAGCACCCTTCCTCCATTATGAGTCACCTCCTTAGCACCTCAAGCTACCACCCTACCACCTTACAAGCACCTCCATCACCACCCTTAAGCTCCAAGTCTTCTTGTCACCACCTATGATAACCGAACCCCTTCCATACCCTTACATCTCCTCATGCTACTTTCCTAGCTATTAAGACTCACCATCTAGCCTTCATTAGTCACCCCTACAACACTTGATCCCTACACCAAGATAACTTAGGAACTAAGGATCATTCGACCCTATAAATAGCCGAAACTCCACCCCATTCAAACACACCTCAATATTTATCAAACATACAAATGGAGTCTTAAACAAGATCAAGGAAGATCAAGGAAGAAAGAACTCAGCCCTTAGAAGCCAAGAATTAAGAAAAGGAAGGTCTTGTAGTTATTTTCTAGGCGTTTGAGCCCAAAATCCCTAATTCGACATGTTTTCTAAGTTGTAAGTCCTCACCTTATTCAATAAGCTCATGATCTATTTTGGAACTTTTATTAGCCTTGTTAGATCCTATATAAACTCTTGTTTGATCCCTTGATCCACAAACCCATGCGTTTTGGTTTTCCTAAACCAAACGCACCCGTTTTGGTTTTTCTAGTTCACAAGCCCTTTTAATAAGCTATAAGCTCGTAAACTCTACTTATTTTAGCTTATTCTAATAAGCCATAAGCAGCAAAACTCTTTTGGATTTCAAAAATATCAAAATTATAAATTTTGGACTTGATTTGCAAATGTTTTCATGCATAGGGGTATATATCGTAACTTTCTAAAATTTATAACTAGAGGGGCTGAAAATGTCATTTTCCTAAAAGTTATAACTACAAGGGGCTGTTTTGCCAAGTTCTAAAGTTAAAGGTTTAATATATATATACTTATTATATAAAGGACTAAACTTGTAAAAGTTTATAAACCAAGGGTATATATTGCCATTTTTGTATTCTTAAAAATATAAAATATAATATTTTTATACAAATTATAAAAATATATATAAATATTATAAGACTCGATTTTGTTAAAACCCGACACATTTATCGTTATTAATCATCGATCGACGCATTATAAAACAATTACGTTATATATTTAACGTAATTTATCATCGACTAGCTTTTGAAGAAACTTAAAATCTTATCGTATCACGTTACTAGGGAATTTCATGTGAGGGGTTTCATTTGAGTATACGTTTTGACGAGTTTGTTGGATTTACGATTTAAAGTGTCCTAGCTCCTCAAACGTTTACTGCATGACCTCTGAATTATGATAGCCCGAACAGTGATACAATATTTCCATAAATTAATAAATCAAATATGTATGTTAAACTCTGTAAAGTTTTGAAACATAAACAATCAAACTAAGACTTGACATATTACCCCAGGTTGCGTGACGAGGCCGTTACTTTCACTTGATATACTTTTGCCATCAATCAGATTTCCCTGTTAAGGTGAGTTCATAGCCTCGCATTTTAAATCTTTGAAATGTTTCATAAACCCGCGAGGGGGATACATGCTATAAACCATGAATACAAGTGTTTTTCCAACTGTATGCTATCCTGATATATTATTGCCTAAGTTCCTACTTTTTCCATTAAGACCCCACTATCATGAACCGTTAATTACTTTTCGGAGTAAGCGTGAATGCTGTGAATGGATCTATTTGGGACTGAACTCCCCCGTTGGTGTACCCGTTCATGTGGTAACCAAACTCACTTCATTTGAATCACTATGCGGGTGTTTGGCAAAGGCACCCGTTGGGGCAACTACTTGTGATTATTAATTTTCTCAAGGCCTCGATGTCATGAGCTTAGGGCAATAATACTATTTTTTATAATAATTGTACTCATTGCAATTATTACTATTATGGGTGTATAACAACGTAACCAACTGTTCATGATGACTTGTATTCAAACTGTTTATTATAAACCTATGAATATCAATCATCCATTGTGTTGATCTTTTTAGCATGTTTATCTCAAGTAATTAAGCAATTTATGACACGGAGTGACACGGACTTGAAGATGGCTAAACTGTTATCATTCAAACTTTATGTTTCTAGATGTTGGGACCTCTCTTCTTGTAAAACTCTAATGAATAAATGAATGATAACTAAATTTTACAAAAACGTCTCTTTACGAGTCGTTTTCTATGATTATGACTGTTATACTATGAAATAATACCCCAGATTAGCTTCCGCTGCTATATTTGTCAAAATGGGGGTGTTATACAAGATATTAATTAAATTGATAGATTTAACCTCACTCTTAGTGATCGACACCCTACTTACCACGAAACTATTATTCCATCCAAAACAAAAGTTCTCCGTGCCACTGACATCCTCCCGAATAGTATGTAAAATTCCAAACTACTATACTATTATAATAAATAACTATATGTATTTTTACCATTGGTAGTTAAACAGAGTGATGTTTCTACCAACCACCCTACTTTCAAATATCTGAGAGATGCTTTTTCCCTACTTCTAGACCTATAACCCAGGCTTCGCGACTATTCCCCAACTCTACCAATATTACATATTCCTAGCGCTCTTCAATAACTCATTTGTTTAGTTCCAACAGCATTCAACCAATCGTTGCACCTATTTATCATGATGACCCCCCAGATATAAGTCATGCAATGCATATTATCTAAAGAATCACCATTCACACCCCTATATGGGTTGCACTCCATCTCCAATGCTATCACCAATTTAAGTCCTCAGAATTCTTTCTTCTGAAGAATAATTCACCACCTAAGAAACGAGGACGTACCGACATCCTCCTCAACTTCGGCACCTACCTTTAAGTATTGAGAGGGGAGGGAAAACTAAATAGGCTCTCGTAATACAAGATTGAACTCACGAGGAACTAATGAAGAAATTTTGAATCACCTAGATGACCTCTCTCTTGACCGCATTGAGCACCATGGAAGACAAAATAGAAGGTGCTTAGAAGAAGTTATCATACAACAAGATTTTGACAATCTAGAAACTGACTCCAGGAGCTCTGCTCAATATCTAAACTTTCATAAGGAAACAGCAAAATGAAATAATAGCAAATTGCTCTAACTCGCTTCAGATTTCTAATCTATAACAAAGCTCGAATATATCCAGGTCATAGTCACCAAGCAGATAAAAAGTCTTCTGAATGCAATTCTATGAACACAAGAACAGCCATTAAAGTACCATCGCTACTAATTAGATCCTAGTTATACTATTGGTTAAACCACCACGAGATGGTGTGTATAAGATAACAACACTTGTCGAATTTTGACTATGTACAATTTATTTTTACAAAGGCAAGTTTTCATATATAATATAATGGTGATCCTGCATGTACTTCATTTTTCATATTCATTCTATATCTTATAGTTACGAATTTCCTCCTCTCCGCTTCATCCATTAAGAATCTTACCGTGACCCCCAGCAAAATAAACTAAAAAAAGTTTAGATGCATTGTTAGATGCATATAAATGAAGTATCAAATGATCTCACTAATTGCGACATGTTTATTCTTTAAACTTATAGCAATTTTAAGGAAAGACATTATATCATACGTATTACTGAGTTTTTCTTATGTGATAGAATGCCTCCCAAAAGGACGTCAACAAACTGAAGCACCACCATGACTCAGCAAGCCATCAGAATCTAGTTTTTGCTGACAGTGTTACCATCGCACTCTTAAAGCATAAGCTTCCACAATGGCAATACTAACAACCCATAGGAACACCGGACCCTACTGGAACTACTATAGAAAAAGACAAAGAAACTATAAAAGAGTTCATACTTGTCACCCTACTACTTCATGGTACGGAAAGGATGCAGATGCCTCATTCCCTGGTTTGAACGGATTGAATCCAATTTCTCGTAGCAGACTGTGTCCGAGAAACAAAGTGGACATTTGCTACTGGTAACCCTGACAGATGATGCCTGACCCTCTGTGGAAATGCATATGCCCAACCTATTAGGATAGAAAAAGCCAACAGGATCACCTAGAATGAATTAAAAAGGCTCTTAACAAATAAGTAATGTCCCTCAACGAAGTCAGAAAATGGAAGATGAATTTACATCTGACTGCATAAAAGGAAATGATCTTAAAACTTTACATTAAAAGATCTAAGAAACATCAATGCCGAACATGGTACCAACAACGAGAAAACATATGAATTTTACTACGTAGGATTACCTAGAGATTGAAGGTAAATGTTACCTGCCTCAAAGCTCAAACTTGGAGGAAGCCATTACCATAATTCCAGAGGTTAATTGTGATCAGGTAACAAAGCACAATCTATCAAGGAGCCAAACGATCACAAATGAAAGTTTATAGATAGAAGGAACACCACTAACATCAACAACTACCCCAATAATTGCATCAATAACTACCAAAACAACCATAGCAACCGCAACAGTGATTACCGCCAACATCAAAATAGGAGACAGGAAACCTTCGGGTCTTATGTTGTCACTCCAACTGAAAAAAATGGGTATACTGGAAACCGTCCTTTGTTAAGATATACCATCTCTGCATCACACATGGACCTTGCACTTTCAAGTATCAGACTTCAACAGGACAGGTCATCTAACGAGTAATTCAGAAATAAAGGACTCTCACGCCTCTAGAAGCAATTACAACCATATCAGTAATTTGTCATACCTATGGAGAGAAAGGGCATTACAATTATCATGCTCATAGCACAGAAAAATAAAAAAAACAAAATATGTAATACAACAATGCCACGAAAGAGCAACTTGTTTGAGGGATAAAACGCTCACCTAGACCCGAACGTAGTCACTAAGTAGGTGCATTCTAAACCAACATCTAGCTAGAGTATTCTTCAATTTCAGGACCGATAGCAAGTTTTGTATCTATAATCTCTGCTTCTATGCTTAATATCCTACCATTACATTAGATCCCTCTACAATATTGGAGATGGCGAATGAAAACTATAGGCACCTAATCCGTATAAGGTTCACCTTGATTTTGTAAAATCAACCTTTCTAATTTGATCTTTAAAAAAATTGCCCCAGATAACTCGGTAGTTTGAGTCGTCATTGGTATGGAATGGCGTTATTCCAAGTATCCTGCAAAATTATCTTGACAGCAAGTCTTCCACATCCAATCAACGTGAAACTTTAACATCCGAGTGAACAAAGTAAAACCCGACCAGCTCTATCCTGTATAAAAAACCAAAGGTATATATCCAGGGATGTCAATTACAACCTAAGGTATTAGAATAAAGTCAGTCTATAAACGGACTGAATGACATACCAATAGTCAGATAGAACAATTTCCGAAGTTTTTCCTGAAGATCTACCTGCCTACCCCAGTTTCTGTCTCAAAGTAAAATTCTCAAATCGATTTAATTCCACGAAGCGCGCCAATGGCCCGAGCACTTACTATTAGACTCCATCAAAATGCAGGAACTATCAAACAAACTACAAAGAGTTGAAACGAGGTTTTCATCCGACCAAACAACTTAGCCGTGGAGCTCCTGTCCTTAATTTGTTAAAAAGAAAAGACGGATCTTTCAGAATGTGTATCATTACATAGAGTGAATAAACTCGCTGTAAAGAATCTACCTACCAGGATCGAATACTTATTCGACAACATCAAGGTTGAGTGTTTCTGTAAAAATCGGCTTAAGATCAGTGACTATCGATACAATTGAGAGCGGAAAGTACGATGAAGATATTCCCAAGACCTGAATTCATGAACGAGGTACAGACACTATGAATTTCCAGTAATGCTATTTTGGTTTTTAACTAACGCACCTACTGTATTCTATGGAACTCTCATGCAACCTTGTGGTGCAAACCATACTTGAGATAACTAATGGATATACATTCATCATGATAATCTTATCTCACTCCCGTAACAACGTGAAGAACACGCAGATCACCTGATAATAATGCTTAGGAATACCTCAAAAAGGAAAAACTCAGGCCAAGTTCTCCAAATATGATTCGGATTAGTATTGTGCAATTTTTCTTATGCAACGTTAATTGATAGTCAAGACTTCATAGTTACCTCCGCCAAGATTGAAGCCGTTAAGAATGGGCATCTCCACTACACCCACAGAAATACACATCAAATCTTAGAGACATCGCCGGGCTAGTTATCGGAGATATATTAAGAATTACTCAAAATTGCTAAGTCTTTGCGACTGAATTAACCCAATAAAACAAAAAGTAGATCTGAAAAGGACCAAGAGACATCCCCTTTTAACTACTGAAACAAAAGCTTTTGAAGCTCTAATCTTAGGCATTACCAGAAGGAAACGATGAACTTGTCAATTTACTCTGTGAATGCAATCTCATCAAGAATAAGAGTTGGTATTAATGAAAAGGGAATAAGGTATTGCATATGCTTCCTGAACACTCAAACCTTCACGAAGAAAACAATACCACTCATTAAATCCTTCTGAATAAGTGCAGCTGAATTTACTTTAAAATTAGGAGACAGTTACCTATATAGGTACAAGAAAGTGAAACTGTGATTCACTGATCCTAAAAGTCTTCTCTCCAATAACCTTGATCAAAAGATTTGAACTAAATCAACGACTTGATAGAATTACATGAGCAGATTACATTGTAGATTTGCGCTAATCACTAAGAAAGGGCCAAATTTTATGGCAGATGCCTTAAGACCAAAAGGAACAAATCAAACCACTTTAAGTTAGATCATTAGTCATGACCATTCATCCAAAATTACCATCACAAATCCTCCAAGCCCAAAATGAATTCACTCAAAGAAATAAAACCTAAAGTTGAGAACCTTATAAGGAAATGATCCAAGCAATTAAAATATGATTCCTGATGGAACCCGATGTAATCAAGAACCAAAGCTGGTTTACGCACAACTTGGTAATCTGAGAGCACTTGATCATGCATAATCTCAAAAATCAAAATAATCATTCACCCAGGTTCTGACAAGTTGTATCAATCTAAAGAAAACTCTATTGGTGGCCAACATGAAAGGCACATCGCTTATATGATTGCAAATGTTTATCATCCTCTAGAGTTAAAGCTAGAATGTTTAACAGCCAGCGCTTACTCGGTACAATACCGGAGATTCCTATGTGGAAGTGGGAGAGAATAACGATGGACTTCGTTACAAAACTGCCCAGAACATCAAATGGACATGACACAATTTGGGTCATTATCGATTGCCTTACTAAATCCACACATTTCATCCATACCTGAGAGACAGATAGTATGGAAACCCTTACAAGGTTGTACATCAAGGAAATAGTCTCCCTACATGAGATGCCGATATCACAGCATCTCGGATCGTGACGTCATTTCAACATCCATATTCTGGCAATCATAACAAAATGGCTTTGGTACTCAGTTTAAATATGCTACGGGCATATCATCTCGAAACCGATGGACAGAAGTGAAAGAACCACCAAACACTTCAAAGATATGCTCAGCTGTGTTATAGATTTTGAAATGGATGGAAAAACACACTTACCAAGTGAATTTTCTTACAATAAACAGTTACCATGGCCAGATTAAAGGCTTCACCATTCGAGGCACTTTATGGTCAAAAGTGCAGATCACCTGTTTGCTAGGGCGAAGTTGGCAGATGTTAAACTCACGGCCAAGAGGATAATCCAGGTAAACACTACAAAAGTCAGTGCAAATTCGACAACAGCTTGCAAGCGGCAATAGACTGGCAAAGAATCACGCCATTAAAGGCCAATCCTTTAGAATTTCAAGTTGAGAGATCGTGTATGTTAAAAGTAATCACCTCGAAAGGGATCATACGATTCGGAAACAAGGAAAGCTAGATCCACGATACATTGGACCATTTAAGATATTAAAAAGAGTCGGTCCAGTGGCATATAATCTTGAGCTTCCTGAAGAACTCAGAAATGTCCATAATACCTTAACTGTTCTAATCTAAAGAAAGTGCTTATCGACAATCCTCTGTAGTCCATGAAAAGAGCTTCGTCATGATGACAAACTCAACTTGTGGAAGAGCCATCGATACATTATGGATCGAAAGTCAACAACTCAGACAAAATCATTCCTATAGCAAAGTAAGAAGAATCTAAAAAGGACCAGAATAATACGATTGAGAAGCGCGAAGATTTGAAAATTCGTGCCAGAAATCACAAACTTATTTTCCGCCATCACTTCAATCCAACTAAATCTCGAGGGACAGATTTATTAAGGTGTTGGACCTAATAACGACCCTACATTTTTCATCAATGTAATTATCCATCTATTAAATTTTTATGATCTAATAATATCCATATAATATAACAC
Source organism: Tanacetum coccineum (assembly GCA_026074375.1). Lineage (NCBI taxonomy): Eukaryota > Viridiplantae > Streptophyta > Magnoliopsida > Asterales > Asteraceae > Tanacetum > Tanacetum coccineum. The sequence continues at coordinate 70,888 of BQNB010005935.1, forward strand.
CTTTTACAGGGAAATTTTTTGCTTTATTCCATTTGTACCCGAGTTTACATAACTAAATAACAGCTCACACGCACCTACCAATGCCACTATACACTAGGATTTTATCTTATCAATATCGTTTATTTCAACAAAACCTAATATGATCAATCTATATATAATATTCCACTATACCATTGTACGTATATCTTATTTAACGTAGTTTTCATAACATTATTACTAAATGAACATTATCCATACCCTATTCAAACACACCTCAATATTTATCAAACACACAAATGGAGTAGTTTTCATAACATTATCCTAATATGTCAAGTCTATATTTTAATATCCTCTATACCATTAATGTTTATTCCAAAACCAAACACACAAACCCATGCGTTTTGGTTTTCCTAAACCAAACGCACCCGTTTTGGTTTTTCTAGTTCACAAGCCCTTTTAATAAGCTATAAGCTCTGTAACTCTACTTTATTTTAGCTTAATCTAATACGCCATAAGCATCGAAAACCTCTTTTGGAGTCAAAATATCAAAATTAAAAAATTGGACTTTGAATTGTCAAATGTTTTCATGCATAGGGGTAATATCGTAACTTGGCTATAATTTTATAACTAGAGGGCTGCAAAGATGTCATTTCCAAAAAGTTATCACTACAAAGGCTGTTTTGCCAATTTTCTAAATTAACAGTTAAATATATATATACTTATTCATATAAAGAACTAACTTGTAAAAGTTTATAAACCAAGGTTATATTGCCATTTTGCGTAATTCTTAAAAATAAAAATATAATATTTTTAATACAAATTATAAAAATATAAAAAAAATATAAAAGAGCTTCGATTATGTTAAAACCCGACACATTATCGTTATCATAACATCGATCGACGCATTATAAAACAATTACGTTATATAATTAAATGAAATTTTATCATCGACTAGCTTTTGAAGAACTTAAAACTCTTATCGAATCAACGTTACTAGGACAACATTTAATGGACAGAGGGTTTCATTTGATATACCGTTTGAACGAGTTTAGCTGATTTACGATTTAAAGTGTCTATCTCCTCAAACTTATATGCATGACCCTCTGAATTATGATAGCCCGAACAGTGATAAAATATTTCTATGAATTAATAAATCAAATATGTATGTTAAACTATGTAAAGTTTTGAAACATAAACAATCAAACTAAGACTTGACATATTACCCCAGGTTGCGTGACTACCTTTTACTTTCACCATTAAATACTTTTGCCATCAATCATATTTTCCCTGATTAAGAGAGTCATATCTCGCATTTAATCTAGCTAATATTCATAAACCCCGAGGCTACATGCTATAAACCAAGAATACAAGTGATTTGTCCAACTGATATGGCTATCCTGATTATATTATTAGCCTAAGTTTCCTACTTTGTTCCTTAAGACCCCACTACATGAACCGTTAATTACTTTTCAGAAGTAACGAATGCGAGATAGGATCACTATTTGGACTAAACTCCCAGTTGTGTAACCCGTTCATGTGGTAACCAAACTCACTTCATTTGAATCAACTATGCGTGGAGGTTTTGGCAAAGACACCCGTTGGGGCAACTACTTGTGATTATTAATTTTCGCAAGGCCTCGATGTCATGAGCTTAGGGCAATAATACTATTTTTTGTAATAATTGTACTCATTGCATTATTACATTATGGTTGCGTAAATAACAACGTAATCCACTGAACAATGCATGACGTTTGATATTCAAATTTTGGAACTGTTTATTATAAACCTATGCAATAACGAAATCATCCATTATGTTGATCTTTTAGCATGTTTATCTCAGTAATTGACAATTTAAGACACGGAGAACACCAGACATGAAGATTCTATAACTGTTATTATTCAAACATTTATGTTTTTCTAGATGTTGGGACCTCTCTTCTTGTAAAACTCTAATGAATAAATGAATGATAACTTAAATTAATACAAAACTTCTCTTTACGATCGTTTTCTATGATTAACTGTTAGACTATAGAAATAAAATACCAATTACTTCACGGCAGACTTATTGTCAAATGGGGGTTTTAAAGATGGATCCTCAGTGCCCTAGAATGTGGCTGATGCTTTTGAGGAAAGGAATGCCTGAACTACTCTCTTACATACTCCTCAATAACAATCTCCCACAACACTTAATACTCAATCAAGAAAACCATGCCCTAAATTTGACAAAAGATCAAAAAGACCGTCAAAGCTGAATGCCTAAAGTCGTTCTCAAACCTCTATAAGATGAGTTTAATGCTCTAAAACAAAGCTATTAAGATCAAGGTTTCTGTAATTCTTGAAAAGAATATGAGAATTCATTCCAAACTATTTGCGAAAGTCAGTACAGAAGAAATGTTTACAACAAGATTGGTGAAGTTAATGGGCTACTAAGACATTGTGCCAAGTGATGACATCAAATAACGTCTATTTTATAACATCATTTATCCCATACAGATTAGCTTCCGCTGCTATATTTGTCAAAATAGGGGTGTTAAAGATAGATTCCTCAGTGCCTAGAATGGTGGCTGATGCTTTTGAGGAAATGATGCCTGAACTACTCTCTGATACTCTCAAGAACATTCTCCCACAACTACTCAATGACTCAATCAAGAAACTCATGCCCAAATTTGACAAAAGAGTCAAAAAGACCCTCAAAGCTGAAGTGCCTAAAGTCGTTCTCAGACCTCTGTAAAATGAGTTTAATGCTCTAAACAAACTAAAGAGTCAAAGGTTTGTAATTCTTGAAAAGAATATGAGGAATTCTATTCGCAAAACTGTTCGAAAGTCAGTGACAAAGAATGTTTACAACAAGATTGGTGAAGTTAATGGGCGCTTTTTTTATCTAGACTATTTGTGCCAAGTTGAGTACTCAAATAACGCTATTTATAACATCATTTATCCCAATAATTTACCCATTTTTATAATTATTGGCAAGAATTTTACTTTTAAAACTTTTATTTTGAGAATTATTTAATTTTTGAGTACTTGGTGCTAAATTGACCAAAAGCACACATAGAGCTTAAATGAATATATTTTGAAGATTAATGTTCTGACAACCAATACGCCGTATTAATCAAGGAAGATACTGCGTATCTGTACCTGCACTCACCAAAGACCACGAAGGAAACAAGATCAATACGCCGTATCCAGAAAAGGCAATACGCCGTATTCAAGCTATATGGGAATAAAATATTTTAGAAGATATCAAACGTGGTCCCTACTCCAAGAAACCCCCAATACATCGTATCCAAGACATTGGATACGCCGTATCGAACCGACTTCAGACGCTATAAATAGAAAACTCAAAAACGAGTTTTAAGTGTGCAAAATCATATTCTTGATACCTAAACCATAAAAGTCGATTTTCAGAGGAGAAAAAGAGTAGTAGAGGTCGAGCAATGCGATTAATTCTATAGGAGACAATGTGTAATTTCTTATACTCTTGTAATCGTTCAGTTTTTGGTATCATTCGTTAACTCGGTTAGTTTACCTTGGCTAATTATTACTTTTGTATTAATTATGATGTTTGAAGGCTAATACCTTCGGGTATTAGCCAATGTTATGAAGATCTTAATATTTGGTTTGTTTATCTCGATTTCTTAATTTATCGTTGAATTGCTTGTTTATGTTTATCAATTTATACTTGTTTACGTGCTTAAGTATGAGACCTATCATTCAACTGGGTCTAGTCCTACATATTTAATGCGCTGCAACTTCGGTGTTGTTTGGGCGTAGGCTAAGAGTCTGGGATAGCTCTCTATATTGCAATTTATATATCTAGAATCATAGGATCACAAATATTGACCTATCATTGACGTTAGTTTAGTGAGCTTATTTGAGCCATAAGGTGACCTTGGTTTCAACGAGTACGTTCTTATTCCATAGGTAAGGACTCAGACAGTAGACTACTAGTATATAAAGAGCCGTTAAGCAGTAAGTGGGTAAAGTCTCTATGAGCTAGGGTTTAACAAGATCACCATTGCCTTAATCCCTAAAATAGATTATAATTAGCAAATAGGGATGCTTTATGTGGATGCGTTTAATTGTGACAGGATTCTACGTGTCTAGGTCTTAGGAAGAAGTAACACCTAAGTCTTAAGAATGATATGCCGCTTCGAGATAAGTAATCATTGCACTAATAAACAAACCAACGTTCTGATTGGATTAATAATAGTTAATACAATTTTCTTATATTTGGCTAGACCTCTCTTTTATCTTCTGTTAATTTGCTTGCATGTGTTTTATGTGACACCCGTAAATTTCCATTCAATATTTTAGCCGTTACAGGTCGCTAATTTGAATTTTTAAAAGTTTCGTTTAACTTTTACGCTTAACCGGGAAGTTTTCTCGCTTTTATCTGAGAATCATCGTCGGGAGTGAACCGGGACACCTATCGTTGTAGTATTTTGGCAATAGCAACGTTTTTTATATTTTAAGGCAATATTTAAAATTTCATAATTTTTGGTGATACCGTTATTCGTTTCATTACTTACGTGAATCGTGATTTATTTAAAATATGAGCTTATGCATGGAGGACTTGGAAATTAAATCAAACATGAAGCACTAGTATCCTAGAATGTTGGAGACCATTTTGGTCCCCCTCCCCTTGCTCACGTCCAAACAAACACCCTTTATGAACCGATGTCAAATTTAAATTAAGTAAATTAGACATGATTACAACTTGCATTTGTCCTGGCATAATTGTGATTTGGGGAGGATCATTTTTGGTTCTCTTCTCTTTGTCCTATCCCACGGCACACACACACTTTTAGTGTGTGAAGCAATTATGCATATATATCACTTACATCTTATTTTTCTCATTCATATCACACACACTTAACATTTGAGTTTTCTTTTCTCTCTTGTTCTTCCTAACCCACGAAAACACACACACACATACATAAATTCATAAACTTTTCATTCTTAATCAAAAACTTTTGAAGATTTGTTGAAGGTTTGATCATTTGTATCATTCAGGTATTAGTTAAACAACATTTAGGTTGTGTTAGTGGTATGTGCTTAATTACACGTACCTTTTACTTATAAAAATGAGCCTAAATGACCAAAAACGAACATAAAATACCAAATATATGTGTGTTTTGTGATTTATGATGTGCAGGTAACGGATATTTACTAAAGGACAAAAACGAAGCCAAAACCGACCAAACCAAGCACGGGATTGGAAAGAGCGTAAAAAGTCGAAGCCGAAGACGTGTGCTTCTTAAATGGGCTAACCCACACCCATTTAATGGGTCGGGCCAGCCCATTAGCCTTTATTTATAAACCTTATATGATAAAAAGGCCCTAATCCAAAACAATCCTAAACCGGCCCAATATCAAAAGTCCAAAAGCCTAAATTATAACACCGCGTGTCAAGGTTCGATGGAACTCCAGGAGAGGTCCTGAGTTCACATGGGAACGCGAAGATCAATTCAGGAAGAAATATCCACACCTCTTCACAAAGACCGCACCATCGTCAAGTGTCGCGTCTTAAGCCTTGAGGACAAGGCTCACTTAACGGGGGGAGACAATAACACCCCGTGTTTTAGGGTCATTTGCGACGTCAATAAATTCACTATGTATTTTTAGTATTGTACGCGTTTGCTTTTAATCGTAATCGTTAAGTTAAATCGCGTAAGCTAAAAATGATCATTCAATGTAAACGGGCATCAAACAATTAAATGTTTACATCAAGCAAGTGTTAAGTAATTATTTTGAGAATAATTATTAACTTTGTTCATTTTATTTTGTTGGTTACGTAAATTGTTTACGTTTCGCGATAAAATTACGTTTAGGCATACCCGGAACCACCATAATTAATCTACGCTTTAACAAATGCCTATTATTATTTCCAATGACCAAAAAGTTTATAAACGTTACCCATGGTTGCTAAATGGGACGCCCATATACAAGAAATAAGCCAAGGTTTATAAAGTCTCAAGTATTACACATTACATTTACTTACATCTTATAAATACAAAAGTGATACTTTTTTTTCTTTTACCACAATATTGCAAGTAAACTTCCATTTTTACCAAGTAAATATCTAGTGAAACACAATTCCACAAATTCATGGGATGTTCTCAACTATTTAGTAACAAAGAAACATAAGACTTAATTAGCTAGTATATGTACCCATGAAGTTAGTAAGGACTTATAAGGATGACTAGTGGTTTTGACCACTAGTCACCCTTAATTCACTCCCCATTGCCGCGAACCCCTGCCTTGGACCATAAGTACTTATGGTCTTGTTATTTGCTAGCTAGTAATGCATATAATACTTGCACTCTTGAAAGGTAAAACACACATTACATAACACTTAATTATAGAATCAACCTTTCTCTCCTCTCTTGGCTTTTTATAATTTACCCACGGCAACCCCCCACCACCATACTAAATCCATACCAAATTTATATAACACCTTTACAAACACTTATACATCATATCTAAGATACCTCAAGGTATTTTAAAGGCTTGATTAAGTCTTTAAAAGGATTAAGCAAGGAAAGGAAAGATTAGGTTTTTCAAACTAATCTAGGGTTTCTAAACTTGCAAGCTTGGGTTTAAAATCTAAACAAGGGTTTAGAACATACTTCTCATCATCATACATCACTCTAAGGTAATCTAAAAGTCGTCATCTTTTCATAATTATGTTTTTTTGTGTATATTTGTTTTATTAGCAATAAATCACCATTAGGATACTTTGGATCATGTGAAATGAACTTTTGACTTGTTGTATTGATTTTGTACACTTTTATCACAATGTTATGGTTGTGGAGTAGTAAATATTGTTATATTCGGGAGTTTAAGTGTTGCACAATCTTGGTTTAAATTATAAAAAGTTTAATGTATTATAGACTTGAAATTTAAAGTTTACTTAAGAAAGTTTATGAGGTAAAAAGTAGTACGTTATGGACTTTTTAATATTTGGAACATATTGGGACAATGAATATGATAGTATGGACAATATGTTTTATTTTGTATGACATAGGGTATAAAGAGTTGTGGGAAATTTGAGGTATTTTATTAGGTTAAAAAGGTATATAAAACAAGTTATAATAATAAGTGTATATAAATGTTACAAAGGGGCTGTTTTGATTTGAAATCAAAACAGTGGGTTTATATTTTTATTGTAAATAATACGTCTCATGACGATTCTAAAAAGGTAAGAAACTCGAAAAACGGATTAATAATGAAGAAGATACGTAGTTTACGAGTTATATGCGTTATAAAAGAGATATTATAAAAACAAGTTAGAAAATACTTCTAAAATGTAAAGTTTATTATTTTTCACAGATAACACATATTTTTATAATTCCAAAATGATAAGAATCGTAATTTTTCAATTTATAACGAAGGAGTTATAAATTACGCGAGTTTATATACTTAAATGTATAAAAATACCTTTATAAAAACAATTTTATAAAGGTTACTGTTCATCTCAGATGTTACTTTTGAAAACATTTATTATATGATAGAATTTTTTAATAACAAAAAAAAAAAAAAAATACTGTTGCTCGAAAGAAAGAATAGCTAAAACGGAGCTATAAAAAAAAAAAAAAAAAAAATCGAATAAAAATACGACATTTACGGGTTTTACGACAACTAAAACTATAAAAATAACTTTATAACTAGTTTTTGTGTAACAGTAAAAAGTACTGTTCACCAGGGGACATGAAATACAAAAATGTCATATTTTGATACGTCGTCTTAATACGGTAAGCTCTGCTGGACATAGAAACGTAAGAAAGGACCTAAAAAGATAAAGTTTTGTCTTTTTTCTTAAAGGATATTTTATTAACGTTTTCACTGTATAAATATGATTTCACTAAACCGATTAGATTTTGACTTGAGCTTATGAATTGTATATGGTAGTATGTTACTCAAATTGATTAGTACTTATATGACCTATTTTGGATTAGTTGCATTCGATCATTACCGTGAGCAAGTTTTGTGATATACTTGGATATAGCTCATCTAAGGTGAGTTTCATAGCCCCCCGTTTTACATGATTGGTTTTATACGTTTTTGCGGGTGAAGAACATCTGCATTGTCTTTACAATGGACACAAGTGGATTTGTTTTACATTATGATTAGTGTGCCTAAATGCGATAAACCCAAGTTGAAGCCCTTTATCATGACTGTCAATTATGGTTTGTGAGAACGATTATTTTTAATTTTTAGATCTATTTGGATGACATCCCCGTTCGGTAGTGATTAAGCTGAACATGGGCAAACGACGTATACCATTGTCAAAACATAGGTTGTTGCGGGTTAGTATACAATCACCACGGGTAATTGTAGGCCATTATTATGGTATTCATTTTATGTCGAGCTTCAGTATCAGACGGCAGATGAGCTGCCTAGGGCACGTAATTTCATTTATATGATGTCCTGCATCTGTTGACATTGGTCATACACTTGGGAAATCTTGTGGTCCTACAATATCTCGCGCAGCGTCGCACTCTCAATCCTTAGAATTCACCAACATTATTGTTGTCGTTTGAAAGCATTGTTTTTCAGGGATGGTCAATATCGCACGAGGTGCAAAGGGATTACATTGGTGGTATTTGTATTTGGATATCATGATTAAAGAGTTTGTCGCATTACAATTTGTTTACTCCGTTTTGGGCTAGAATCTTTGTATTTTGAACAATGTGAACAAGTGAAGCTTCGGGCTTATGTAACAAATAATTTGTTAAATCCAAATGTATCGGTTGTTAAACGACTTTTGGGTATTATATATATTCTTGGTGTTATTAATCTATGAATAAGTACACGACCCGGACCCTTATTTCGTGCGACCTATTTTGGGGGTGTAATAGATGGCTATTAAGTGCCAAGGGTAATTAGAGAACCAGGTCAAATTTGTTTTTGTGGACTATAACATTTTCCTAAAACATTGCCTTTCATAAAAGGGATTTTCATGGGACATACATACTTACACTAGTTGTTGCATAGTAGGTTAGACTAGATGCATTTCATGATTGATTATAAATGTTTTGATATAAATGTTTATACTATAAGATCTCTATATTAAATACTAATATAAAGCTTATTTTGGATTTCAGATTCAGTCATGTCGGATTTATAAGGATTCCACGGTTACCTAACTGCTGTTTCCAGTCCTATTTAGAGGGTAATCAGTTATTGGATCCCCAAGAGTTGGTTTGGACCTGCGCACGACGGAATGCCTCTGGATGCTAGGAGGACCCATTTGTACAGGTGCTTTGACTTACTTTTCGGCACCCCATCCACCAGGTACTTATACCTGGCCCGAGAGCCACAGTCACCACCTCACCAAACATTGTTCCAGGCTGTTTATACAAGAGTTTATGCCACCGGAGGTTGTGTTTACTCCCAGATGAGGAGTAGCCACTGCCTTGCTGTTGACTCACCTACGGGTCTGAAGATTATTACGAGGGCGTTTATTACCAACAGTTTGGATCCTAAGGAGGATCCCAAAGGAGGAGAATGTCGACGAGGAACCTGGGAGGATCCAGCCGATATCCTACTGGACGGAGGAGGTTGATGGCGATGATGAGGATGAGCCATCTGATGATGATGAGGATGAGGAGGTTGATATTGAGGCTGATGACGAGGAGGAGGAGGAGCACCCAGCTCCTGCCGACTCTACAGCTGTTGCTTTACCAGCTATTGATCATGGGCACATATCTGCTTGAGAGACCGAGCCCCATGTTTGAGGACTGACGAGTTGCAGCCACACCTCCACACACTTGGACATATCGCGTTACAGCTAGGATTTTCTATTCCACTCACTGTTCTCACCAGTTTGTCTGATGCAGAAGAGGTTGCAGGCTTCTCGCTATATCTACTCCACCTTCATCACCACTTTCCCTATGGTCATCACCACTTCCCTAGATACCTTCTCCACCACTACCCCCGATACTATCACCACTACCAGTATCACCACCACTACCTCAAATTTTCTCACCACCACTACCAGTATCATCACCAGTGCCTGTGTTATCTCCATCACCACCAGCTAGTCCTATTCGTCCGTTAGGCTATCGAGCTGCGATGATCAGGCTAAGAGCTGAGCGGCATCTTCTTCCCATTATCTACCATTACCAAACACCCATCATACTCCCCAAACTTAACCAATATGCACCATCTCAGGGACACCACCTATGCATTTACTCTCTACTGACCATAGAGCAGACAAACCCGAGGTTACCTTACCACCTCGGAAGAGGTTAGGTATTATTCTTGGTCCTAGATACGAGGTTAGAGAGAGCTCGTCTGCTGCTGCTGCTAGACCGGCTGGAGGTCTTAAGGCATGGTTTTGTTGCCAGTATGGATAGGGAGATCAGGCATGATCTAGAGAGAGATGTTGGATATGGGATCACCGACTCATGGGATGAGATAGTTGAGACCATGCAGGGGGCACTAGCTAGTGCTGATACAGAGTTGGGTCGACATATGACAGAGTTTGAGACTAGGGTTAGGTAGGACACAGACGAGATTTTTACGTGGTTTGGAGGAATGAGAGATAAAGCGACAGCTATTGGTCTAGTTGGTTCTCAACATTGTTAATTAGGGATAGTGTGCAAATGCACGTTACTGGCTTTTGACTCATGGAGGCGGAGGCTCTTGTTGGTCTAGGAGAGGCTTGGAGATGATCCTCATCATGACGCGGAGTGACATTGCGCGTGCCCAGAGGTTATGTCGCTTCGTACACAGTGTTTTAGTAGCAGTCAGAGATTAGGAGTTACTCAGTTAGCGGACCGTAGGAGACAGACGGGTTTTATAGGAGGATGTGACAGTGGACTAGATCGGCAGGTATAGCTCATTAAGGCATAAAGCTATGTGAAGAGACTACAGAAAAGAATGACATATGCCAGAGTATAGTCGAAGCTTGGACCCGCCTAAGGGTCCTGCTCGTAGCCAGAGCTATATTGGAGGAGGTTTGGGGGATTGGTTAGCAGTTCCTAGATTCTGTTAGGTAGTTATTTGTATAGTCCTATAAAGTATTAACGGGTAACTCTCCGGTAGTATGGAACTTTAGGTTGTTATGTTTATTTTGGTAAACCTTTTATCGTTTTTGTATCTGAAGCCAAATATGTATTGAAGTTTTCCATATCTTATATTTGGAATGGTGGTATTATGTCATGTCTATAATCGTTTTGGTTTGATGGATGTATGATTTGGTTTTTTCATTATTGATTACAATTCAGTTTCTATATAATTTTCATCTGGGTGATGTGATCTCACTTGTTCGAGAATGCATATGTCATGTTCATGGTTATGAATTGTATGAATAATATTAACGGGTATTATGACAAATTTTTCGTTGTGATGATGCAAAATGGCACCAAAATAGATGAACAACAAGGGGAAACATTGCCATAGAAAAACAAATACACCACTCATCTGTCACTTATGCCTAGCTTCAGGTAATGATTGATACAAGGCTCGTTACTGCTACGCTTGGCAGCTCGTGATGCACGAAGTACGAAATGGCGATGACATCATAATTCAAGAACAGGTGTTAGAAGGACAGAAAGAGCTGTCAGTGAATGTACTTTACACTGACATTTCTTAAATTGTCAACATTAAAACTCGCAAAGGCATGGAAGGAGTTGTCGGTCTATTTCATTGGTTTGAGAAGGATCGAGTTTCGTTTTCACACATACAGGCAATTGTAAGTTGAGAATAATTAGAAGCTAGCACTTGCACTCTCCATTTAGTTGTTTAACTTGGTGTGACACTCATGTCAAGCACAGTGTGGTCAGGAATGCGCTTCTTACGGCCTTATACCTTGGATAAACATTCAATGAAAATGATGGGACTGACTAATTTTTTTTTTTTACTTTGTCCTCGAAATAAGATCAAGAAACTGGAAATGGAGATTTGGGATCTAAAAGTGAAGGGTACCGAGTTGACAAGTTATACCCAACGCTTTCAGGAATGGGCTTTGTTGTGCGGGAGGATGTTTCTTGAAGAATCTAATAAAATTGAAAAATATGTCGGTGGCCTTCCCGACATGATTTATGGGAGTGTAGTGGCGTCTAAACCACAGACAATGCAAGATACAGTTGAAATTGCAACCGAGCTAATGGATAAGAAAATCTGTACATTAGCTGAATGCCAGACAGAGAGTAAAAGGAAGTTTGAGGACACCTCAAGGAACACTCAAAACCAACAACAACAAAACAAGAGGCAGAACACTGGTCGGGCCTACACTGCAAGGACTGGTGAGAAGAAGCCATACGGGGATCTCAAAACCTCCTCATGCGCTATGTAATTGAAGATTCATCGACCTGTGATGGTCTCATCGTGATTCGCATCAATTCCCAGACAAATGCAACAAAGTGGCCATTTTGCCCGTGGACTATAGGAAGTACGGTAAATGCCAACAATTGCTAACAACCAGGGGGCACCGGTCGGGGGTCATGTCAAAGCGAAGGAATAACACCAAATCTGGTAAACCAAGGGTAGAAATGGCAATGCTTCTAGCGTAGACGAGGTGTAATGACAAGGTAGGTCATGCAGGGACTGACCCAGACTCAAACATCGTGACGGGTACGTTCCTTCAAAACAACCGCTATGCTTCTGTCTTATTTGATACTGGTGCCGATAGAAGCTTTGTGTCTACTACATTTCGCTCCCAAATTGATATCACGCCATCTACTTAGATCACTAACTTATGACGTTGAATAGCCGACGGGAGTATAATTGGGTTTTGTACACTATTCCATAGGGGTTGTACATTCAAAGTTCTTGAAACCACCATTTAACATAGACTTAATGCCCGTAGACTTGGTAGTTTTGACGGCTATTTTTGGTATGGAGTTGGTGGCGAGTAATTAGTACCAAGCGTAACCGATTGTTTATGTGGAGAAGATTGTTCGCATGCCCCTGGGGAATGAAACTCTATTGTTCACGTGACGGGAGTTAACCGGGGACACGAGGACTCGATTTGACATCATATCATGCACCATAACTCAAAAATATTTGCTAAAGGATGGCAGAGACTTTTTGGTACATGTTACCACGAGAAGGGCTGGAAGACAAGTCGACAGGAGTAATCTCGACTTAAGTGTTGTACCCAGTTGTTCAAAGATTTTCTAAAGTATTTTCTTAAGACTTGCCGGGTCTTTCTCCGACTCGATAAAAGTGGGTTTTAAATTGATATATTGGTATCGGTGTGCACCTGTAGCATCGGGCACTTATCGATTGGCGCCTTCGAAATGAAAAGGAGTTGTTCGGAGCAACTAAAAGAACTATTGACAAAGGCTTTATAAGACTAGTCCTCCCTGGGGACGCTCCATCTTGTTGTCAAGAAGACGACGGATCATTGTGAATGTGATTGATTACCGGAATTGGATTTAAAAATTGATGTGAAGAACTGTTACCGCTCCCTAAGAAGTGATGATCTTATCAGCGGATCAGTGCTTGAAGGGTCGAGTGTCTACTTTGAAGATCAGACCTAGGTCGGGTTATTTTTTTTCACCAACTGTGGAGTAGAGAAGAAGACATTCCAAAGACCTCTTTTAGAACCCGTTACGGCCATTATGAATTTCAAGTTATGCATTTGTCCGACAACGCACTGCCGTTTCATGTACCTTATTGAAATCGTGTGTGCAAACATTATTTGGATAAATTGTATTTTCTTTATTGATATATTCCTGATTAATTCGAAGAACAAGCAAGAAACCGAAGAGCACCTTAGTTAATCTTATAGTTGCTTAAAGAAAGAGGAGTTGTATGCCCAAATTTTCCAAGTGTAAATTTTGGGAATTCCTAAGCAGTTCAAGTTACTGCGGTCTACATAATTGACAGCCAGGGTATTGTACGTGGATTCCTTGTCCCAGAGAAGCGTCGGTATCCAGGATAAAGACTTGGTGCTATCATCCTAAGTCACCAATGGAGATCTCCGTCAATTTTTTTAGTCTTGCTGGGCTATTACGAAGATTCATTGAAGAGGTTCTTCGAAGATCGCGCCAACCAATATCTCGCTCCAGAGAGTAATGCTTACCCAACAAAGGAGGTAAGTTTGGTTTGGGGTGGACAGAAGGCAAGAAGCAGCTTTTCAACTGTTAAAGAAGAAGTTGTGTAGTGCACCAATATTGGCCTTACCAGAAGGAAGCAAAGATTTTATCGTATAATGTGATGCTTCGATCAAAGGATTGGGCGTTGTGTTGATGCAATGAGAGAAGGTAATTTCTTATGCATTACGCAGTGGAATATTATGAGAAGAACTATATATGACTCATGATTTGGACTGGGGAGCAGTAGCGTTGATCCTTCAATATTTGGAGGTGACTATATTGGTGTGGAACCAAGTGTACAGTGTTCATTGATCATAAGAGCTTACAACACATTCTTGATCAGAACGATAACTATATACGGAGAAGACAACTCGCCGCTCGGATGGTTAGGAGGTTTGCTTAGTAATTACGAATTTCGATTTTCGTTATCACCCGAGGAAAGCAAATGTCGTTGCTGATGCTTTGAGCAGGAAAGAACGAGAACCACCATTAAGGGTTTGAGCCTTAGTCATGACTATAGGTTTGAATCTCCCCAAAAAATTTTGGATGCTCAAACTGAAGCACGAAAACCAGAGAACATCAAGAACAAAGATGTTGGAGGCATGTTGGTTGAAAATTCTAAGGATCCAGAGAAGCTTAGAACAGAAAAGTTAGAACCCCGTGCGGATGGAACTCTATGCTTTAATGGCAAGAGTTGGTTACCATGTTATGGCGACTTGAGGACTGTGATTATGCACGAGTCCCACAATTCAAAATACTCTATTCATCCGGGTAGTCTGATCAAGATGTACCAAGATATGACAGAAGATATTGGTTAGCCCAATATGAAAGCCGACATCGCCACCTATGTTAGCAAATGTTTGAATTGCGCTAAGGTCAAGGCTGAACATCAACGACCATCGAGTTTGTTGGTTTACAATCCGTTATTACGCTCAATAGAAGTGGAAGGACAATATCACCATGGATTTTGTTCAGAAGCTTCCTTAAGTCATGCATGGTAAGACACTTATTTGTGGTGATTGTTGAACCGACTAAACTAAGTCTGTAATCTTTGTACTTATGAGAGAGACTGATCCTATGGATAAACTTGCAGTAGTAATTTACCTCTAAAGGAGGTTGACACGATGGCATGGAATATCTTTCTAATAATTTCCATGTCGCTGACTTGAGGTTTGCATCCAATTTCTGGAGGTATTCGAATGCTTTGGGTACTAGTCTGGATATGAGTACCGTTTTGTACATCGACAAACGATGGGCAAAGCGGAGAGGGACTATTCATAACTCTCGAGGATTGCTGTGTGCTTGAAGCGATCGATTTGAAAAGGTTGGGTTAACATTGCCATTAGTCGAGTTCTCATATTAACATAAACTATAATGCTAGCATAGGTTGTGCATATGATGCACTTTTACTTTGGATCTCGGAATAGACATTCACTTGGTTTGCTGGGCCGATTGTTATTATACTATCCACACACAATAATGACATATTACAGAAACACCAGAGAATATCATTCATATCACTAACTTAATCATTATACCTCCTAATTCAATCCCCCTATCACCTCCAACCCCTCACCTATCAAAAGTCATCAACTCATGAGAATATTACACCGCTCGACGCTATGACAAAGATAATTCTAACTGTTCTCTCACTTGAGATAGGCGCTCGTTGTGTGTCTCCACGTGGAAGTTACACACCCTGGTTGGTGTTATTAAGTGTTGTCTACACAGTTTTAGAGACCCTCCGCTTATTATCAATACTATTAGCAAACTCTTCATCTATTTTATCACGCCCACATCAAATCATTAACACCACATTTGACCAAATTTCCACCCACCCCCCATCCGTCCTACCCTAGCTTAGCCATCCGCCTCCCCTCTCGCTATTGAACTTTTTCTTTGACTCGCTCTCTCGCGCTCTAGCTCGTCGACTCAAAAGGAACCTGTAGAGAGCCCAGAGATACGAGTTCAATGGATTGAATTCGTCTCGCGACTCGCCGCATAGAGAGATAGAGATAAGGTTGATGGAAACTAGGAGAGGTCATGCTATCACCAAATTGAAGGAGGTCTCGCATGCTATTTCATAGCCCCCCAAGAACCAACCCCACAACCTCCCCACCCAATTTCAAAGACAGATACCGTCGTTCACAGTGCGCTGTCTTCTCGGCGCTGTGTGTGTGTGTATGGCTAATTTATACAGGGGAGACTTGATAACATCACGCGTGTTTGCGCGCTCAGTTTATCAGCGCTCCGCCTCTCGCTCAATAACATATGCTATGTTTTGTAGACGCTCTCGCCCTCTTGTTCTTTCTGTGTGTATATCGTTTATGTTCTCAAATGCTCAGAGAGCTAAATGTTATCGTTGTGTGTGTAATAAGCGCCGCTGCTCGCTCATTCTATTAGCGCGCTCTCATCAAGTTAGAAGTGTGTTCTTTTTTGAGGATAATTATTAACTTTGTTCATTTTATTTTATTGGTTACATAAATTGTTTATGTTTAGCGATAAAATTACGTTTAGGCATACTCGGAACCACCACAATTAATCTATGCTTCAACAAATGCCTATTATTGTTTCCAATGATCAAAAAGTTTATAAACGTTACCAATGGGTTGCTTAATGGGACGCTCCAATATACAAGAAAATAAGCAAGGTTTATTAAGTCTCTTGTTTACACATTACTTTTACTTACATTCTATAAATACAAAGTGATAAATTTCTTTCTCTTTTACCAATAATATTGCAGTAAACTTCAGTATTGACCCAAAGTAAGTATCTAGTAGAAACACAAATTCCACAAATTCAGGGATGTTTTTCAACTATTTAGTACCAAAGAAAAAAAGATTAATTTGCTAGTATATGTACCTATGAAAGGTTCTTAAGACCCTCTTTATGTCTCTTTGACTAATCTTATATCATATATACATGCATGCATTGAGATAACATCACACAACTCATATTACTTAAGAAAAATCAAACAAAAACCCTCTCTTGGTACCTACAAGCCCACGGCTTGAAACCACTCCCCACAATAATCCATATCAATTTTTCTACAACCCATACACACTTATACACATCATATCTAAGGTATTCTAAGATGGTTCCAAGCATTGGTTAACCATATTCAAGCTTTAATCAAGAAAAGGGAAGCTAGGGTTTTCACTTGGAAAACTAGGGTTTTCATTGTGCAAGCTTTGATTTTAAGTCTAAACAAGGGTTTAGCACTTGATTGTCATCATCTTCATACATCATAAGGTCATCTAGAACTCTTTATATTCTTACATTTATCATTATATGCATATGTTATATCTTTATAGCTTGAATCACCATTTAGGATTTTTATCATGTAAATGGAGTTTTTACTTGTAATGATCATTTTGTACACTATTATATATGTTGTGATATTGCTAATATCATGTTAAAATGGATGAGAAAGTATTGTACCATGTTGTTTTGGTGTAAAAATGATTAACTACAAATTAGGGTTTATAAAGTACACTTGATATGTTACAAGGAAAAGAAGTGCAAATGACATGTTAATGTGGATTATGGACTTTTAGTAATGTCATATGATCATTACAATAAGGTTATAACAAGATGGGAAGACTGGTACACTTATGGTTATTATGTAAAAATGGTTATATATAAAACTAGTGATTAATGGTTAAATACAAAAGTTATGGTTTATAAGTATTATGATGAACTTATAAATTTGGACAAATGGACATTGTATGGGATTATGGACTTTAATATACCTATGATATATAGCATATATGGAATATAAGACAAGTGGTAAAAGTTATAAAGTGAAGATATGGAAACAAAGGTTAGAAATGGACTTAACAAAGTCATGCAAAGATTCTGTCCAAAATTCGTGTAAATAACATATTATTTTATGTTTTTATAAAATTCTACACATCATGACGATTCCGAAAAGGTAAGAAACTTGTCAAACGGATAAATAACGAAAAAGTTACGCTAATTACGAGTTATACGTTAATTAAACGGATTTATAAAAGAATTTTTATAAAACAATTTATAAAAATTATATAAAACAGCAAGTTGAGTAATTTTGACAGATTACACATATTTTTAGGATTCCAAAATGATAAGAATCGTAATTTTTCAATTAATAACGAACGAGTTATGAATTTCGCGAGTTTACGACAATTAATACTTTTATAAAACTATTTTTATAAAAGTTACTATTCATGACAGAAATAATTATTTTTGTAAACCTCATAAATAAATAGAACTTTCAATTACGAGAACGTGCTCGAAAGAATCGCTAAAAACGGAGCTATAACGAATAAAATACGACGTTTACGGGTTTTACGATAACTAAAACTATAAAAATGAATTTATAACTGGTATGAACAGTAAAAGTACTGTTCATCAGAGGGTCAAAAATATGAAAATGTCAAATTATGATAACTCGTCTTAATACGAAAGCGTGGGCATAAGAAACTTCAAAATCACGACTTAACCGAAAGTTACGCCAGTTTTACAAAAACGGTCATTAAAAAAAATTTTTTATTTTTTATTTATTTTTACTATATTTAACTCATTTTACCAAAAAAATTAGATGGTGATTGAACTATATAGACCTATATGTAGTGTTTTAGTTAAGCAAAAGTAACTATATTACCAGGAGTTTCATAATGAGAAAGCGTGGACATAAGAAACGTAAGAAACGGACCTAAAACGATAAAGTTATGTCATTTTTACTAAAGGTATATTTATAAACGTTTTCACTTTATAAATATGATTTCACTAAAACGATTAGATGGAGATTGAGCTATATAGAATTCTATATGGTAGTAGTTACTCAAAGTGATTAGTACTTATACGACCTATATTGGATTAGGTTGCATTCGATCATTACCGTGACGCATTTTCTGTGATGTACTTGACATTCGCTCACTCAAGGTGAGTTCATAGCCCCTCGTTTTACATGATTTGTTTTATAAGTTTTTTGGGGTGAGAAACATGCATTGTTTTACAATTGGACACTAGTGGATAAGTTTTACATTATGATTACGTGTTGCCTAAGTAGCAATAACCTAAGTTGAGCACATTATCATGAATTGTCAGTTACTGGATTGTGAGCGCGGATGTTATGAATAGATCTATTGGGATTGACATCCCCGTTTGGGTGATTAGCTATCACTAGGAAAACGAACGTATACCATGTCGAACATAGGATGTTGCGGGTTAGAACATCATCACGGGCAATGTAGGCCATTTATATGGTATTCATTTATGTCGAGCTTCAGTGTCATGAGCTTAGGGCAACGTAATTATATTTATATGATGTCTGCATCTGTTGCATTATCATACACTTGGGAAATCTTGTGGTCCTACATTATACGCTTTATCAAACCTATGAATTCACCAACATTATTGTTGACGTTTTAAAGCAATGTTTTTCAGGAGGTCAATAAGCACGAGGTGCAAGGGATACATTGGTGGTTTTGATTTGGATATCATGCATTAAAGATTTTGTCGCATTACATTTTGTATACCTGTTATGGGCTAGAAATCTTTGTATTTTGAACAAGTGAACAAGTGAAGCTTCGGATATAAACAAAACAAAACATTCAGATCTTTATAATTATGGCTAATACCCGAAGGTATTAGCCTTCAAACATCATAATTAATACAAGAGTAATTGTTTTAGCCAAGGTAAACTAACCGAGTTAACGAATGATACCAAAAACTGAATAATTACAAAAGTATAAGAAATTACACGTTGTCTTCTATGGATTGGAATGCGTTGCAAGACCTCTTCTGCTCTTTTTCTCTTTTGAAAATCGACTTTTATGGTTTAGGTATCGAGAATATGATTTAGCACACCAAAAACTCGTTTTTGAGTTTTGTATTTATAGGGTCTGGAAGTCGGTTCGATACGGCGTATCTAAGGGATTGGATATGGCGTATTGGAGTTTCTTGGAGTAGGGACCACGGTTTATATCTTCCAGAATATTTACATACTATATCTTCAATATGGCGTATTGACTTCTTCTGGATATGGCGTATTGACCTTCTTTCCTTTGTGGTCTTTGGTGAGTGCAGGCACGGATACGCCGTATCTTCCTTTATGGATACAACGTATTGGTTGTCAGAATCATTAATCTTCAAAATATCTTTGTTTAAGCTCCAAAATGCGCGCCTTTTGCTAATATTCACCAAGTACTCCATAATTACTGCAATTCTCAAATATAAAGGATTAAGTAACAATTCTTTGCAATAATTATATAAAATGGGTCAAATACATGAGATAAATGATGCTATAAAATAAACGTTATTTGATGTCATCAAATATCCCCCCACTTGAATCCTACTTGTCCTCAAGTATCCTTTAGAAGTCTATAAAAAATGTATCCCTAAGGATATTTTCCGTTAAAGCATTTATGTGATCTATTACAAGTACACAACCAAACACCTCACGAAATAGGAAGATGAAAACACTCAAATTACTCAACTAATCCAGGTGGTAACATGTAACTAATTCGCTTAATTGCTCGGTCGTGACGAGTATTCTATCATAAGCTTGGCAAGGATACACATCTCCACCGCTAAAGCTAAGGATTAACAAGTTTATAAAGGCAAATATGGGTTTGTATGAGAAGGCTTAGGGTTGATTACTCTAACTAATCTTTATCGATACCAATATTCCAGGAGGGCGAAAAATACCACACATACACACTCGTAATGACAGGATAGACACATGTGACTGCTCACTCCCACCTCGAATAAGCTAAAGAGTAGGAATAGTAGAGTAATATAGGGTATGGATCTTCTAACTTTCACCAATAGTAATAAACCAACAAGGCAGCTGAGACATGCATACATGGCCGTAACGACAGAATAGACATGCACACTCGATCACATCCTCATTCGCGTAAAACCCATGGTTAATGATTAGGAAAGGGAATTAAATTGTTGTTAAATAAAAATTATGAAACCAATAGATTAAGTCTACAATACAAGTTGCTAGACACTTTTTCCCGACCGTTATCATGATAAAGACATAACTATTTACAACGTCTTGATCATAGATAAAAATCAACAACCTAAGTTGGTGTTCCCGTAACGGTCAACTTCCCAAACATCCCATACTTTACATACTTTACAAGGCAAGTGGCGATATCTTCCACTTTATACAATACTCTACATCGTTGATTTGTATCAACGAATAATTGATCCTTCGTGTAATTCCTTCGGTAGTTGCGAAACGATTATCTTAAAACTTTTTCTTCTCTTTTTTGTTGCAATTTTCTATTTTTTTCGATTTTTTTTGCTAACACTATACTACGAAACATGATGTAGTTTCACCATCTTCACGATCATAATAATTCCGGATAATTCCTTCGGTAATTCTTTGTTCTTCAGACGTATCATTAATTGCGATGGTAGTAAAAATACATGAGTTTTGACTATAATATACATTCCCATTTGCAATGTGCAAATTTCTTCCAACCGTACCAAAATAGACACAAGACTCAAGAAATACAAACTTTACACTTTAAGCAACTAGCAACTGTAAAATAAACTTAATCTAACAGGGTAGGCTAAGGTGTAAAGGTGTAATGAAACAAATAATTGGTGTAGTTCCTAAAGGATTGGCTCTACGGGTTGTTCTAGGGGTATCTTACTCTTAAAATGAAAGTAAACAATAGGGGTTATATGGGGGTTAACTAACTAGTGTAGTTAGTTAATAAGCAACATGTAAAGGCGATTTGGGTGTAAACCTAAAATTTACCAATTTAAACAAGTTACTCCATCTAAATCCATAGTACTCATTATTGCGGTCTCGAATAGATATACCAAGCCAAGTTTTAAAGTCTAAAACATCACCGGCAAACACATATTTTTGTGGAATTTGGGTAAACATTTGGAAATGGATAAGGTTAAATCCTCACAATATCTAATAAGGGTTATTGTGTGCGGGTTATGTATCAGGTAATTTCACAAAAAGTATGCTTGAAGTTTTTTTAAATTTTAGCATAATTTAAGCATTTTAGTGTGAAAATTAGGACAAGTAAACATTCTAATTCCATCCCCTACTTGAATTATACAACGTCCTTGTTGTATATATAAAACATTAAATACGGGAATTAAAAAGAATTAGAATAAGAAACTCCCCTGATATTTTGCTCGGTAGATTCTACAAGTGTTGAACAGCCGCCTTGAAGTTTCAAGACTCCAACACTTCAAGATATCTAGATTTGTAAATTCTCCACCAATATTTGTCGATATTTCTTTCATGAGGTCCTGTGTAAATTCTCAGAAAACAAATGCAATTCTATCTCCGTGTATTCGTTTGGTTAGACTTGAAATAAATACCTAAAACTTGTACAGGAAGTCGATATGCCGTATCCATACCCCAGGATACGCCGTATTGATACCTGTGTCGAATATGCTGTATTCGTTTAACGAATACGCCGTATTGGTATTCGCTATTTTATACATACTTTTTACCTTGTAAAACGACCCCAAAAGACCAAAAACATAATAAAAATTGCAAATATATGCTGTTTTGTGTTTATGTATGTGCAAGTACCAGATATCAAATAAATGACAAAATAAAGACAAAAGCAAGACAAAACCGAGCACGGGAGTGGAAAGAGTGCGAGAAAATGAGTCCAACGGCGCCTTCGGATCTTAATGGGCCAGCCCGTAACCCACTTAATGGGCCGGGCCAGCCCATTAATAACTTAACCCAAATTAAAGCCTAAAATCTAAATTAAAAACTAAAAATTAGAGTGACATCAGAATCACGTGAACAAGAATTAAATCAAAGTTTATCACATGCATGCGCACTCAATTTCTGAGGAACAGTAAGAAATCACACGTGAGCAATAAACTTATGTGCAATTCATTCTAGTCTCATTGCGTACAATGTCAACGAGAACGAAAATAATACCTTACTATGAAAGCAGTGGGCAAATCTATGAAAGCAGTGGGAATGTCCACGTGTCGCGAACTCATCGGTGGATATATATTTCTGCACACCTGACGATCCGAGGCAGTGAAATCGAAGCAAATCATTGGCTCAAATGATTGGGACAAAGTTACATTTTTACCCCCTCACCCCTATAAAACTCAACTCGCCTCCCCTCATTTTGAGAGCAGTTTTTTTATTTTTTCTTAGTTTAGTTTAGGTGTTTTTAGCTTATTTCTTTTTTGTAATAGCTTATTTTATTTTTTCTACTTATTGTACTCAGCTCTTGTCTCAAGCTTTATAAAATGATTTAATGAATATTGTTTGAATTTGATTAAAGATCTCGATTTGTTTCTTTTGTTTGCTTAATCTCTCGTTTTCATTTCCTTTTCGTGAAGCTTATCTAATAAGCTGTTTCTTCGTGCTTATTAATGCAGCCTATTGTTATCAAAAGTTCTTAATAGCTTAAATAATGACTCCTATAAGCTCTTAAAGCTAATTCGATTCGTTATAAAAAGCTTTTAAATCACTTTTCGAAATAATAAGCTCAAATAAGTTTGATCTAGCTTATTGATATGCTTGTTTCATTTTTTTATAGAAGCTCATATTTTCTGATTTTTATAACTTCTAAATAGCTTATTCAAATTTATGAGAGTTTTAATTGTGTAGATCAAGTTTTCGTTAGCTTATTCGCTTAATTGTGTTGAGATTTAAATAGTTTTGGTGCTTTTAGCTTAGTCAAAGGTCTGGATTCGAATTTCCTAGCTATTTTATGCTTATGTCGTTTGCTTATTGGGTTTAGATAGTAGTAGCCTATTAGTTTTGTTTGATCGTATTTGATTTTAGTTAAGTTTGCTTATTTTGTTTTTGCTTAATCTGTTTAATCTAGCTAGTCTCATTTCGGAGCTTATTAACTAAGTTGATTCGAATAGAGGTTCGTAGCTTATTCAGAATATTAGCTTATTTCATGTGTGCTTATTCGCTTGAGCTTTATCTTGCTATTTAAAATTAGATGCAATTTGGGCCTCGTAGGATTAATTAAGAATTGGGCCAAGTTTAGTAATTGTTAGAACTCTTCTTGGGCTACATAAGGATTGAGTATTTGGGCTTGCAAAATTAGTGATTGGGCTACGTTTGGGGCTACAACAGATTTAGTGTAAATTAGTTAATTGATTGTATTAACTGTTATATTGTTAACAGTTTATGTTTGTGATGTTTTTGGTACCGGTCAACTCATGAGGCGTGGAGCTTAAGGGTTTATTTAGCTAGACCGAATTTGATTATTTGTTTTAGCTAAATAAATCGGGTGGTTTACGTTTAATTGCGGGTCTTCAACTCGGTTCCATCTTCTATCCTTTTTCAATTAATTAATGTAGATTTAATTTGTCATTTTATAAAATGTTTGCTTATTTGATTTTTGTCATGCTTAGTGAGTAGTTTATTAGTGCTTGTTAAGTGACATTTGTGAATTGGGATTTAAGTGTGGATTTGAAAAAGGTTTAATTGATTAATAATTTTGGATTATTTAGATTTGTGGTTTAAATATTTTAAAGGGCAAAATCCGAAAAAATAGTTAAACTACACATCTAGTAATTAATATCTTTTTAAGAGGTTTTTATCAAAATAAGTCAACGTTGTGAGATAAAATTATTTTTTAAGGACATTAATTCGTTAATGAACCTTCATTCACACTTAATGAACTTTTCACATCACTTAGTAAGCATTTGCATCTTTATAATCTTTTAGATCATTTTTAGCATAATTCTTGTACCTTAATTGTTAGCATAATTTTAGTATAATTTTCTTAGTATTAAAAAAAAGTTTTCAAAACCAAAAACCTTTAAAGATAATCAAGCATTATACTTTGAATACATAATCGTGATTTGTTCAATTCAAACCTCGTTGGGTCATCGACTCCGGAAAGATTGATTATTGTTTGTCCTCAAGAAATTTTCACATCCTACGGGAAATACTATACTATATATTACTCGACGAGCACATTTCGTGCGGATCGGTTTTTGGCGCCGTTGCCGGGGAGGTTTTGTTACGATCATCATGTTTTGTTTCGCGGTGGATGCCTTGAAGATCCTTTCTCTTTAGAAAGTTTAATTTCGTTCTTATAAAAATAAAAGTAAATATATATATATATATATTCTATTACTATTTTATTTTCTTTTATATAAAAATTTTAAAAATTCCAAAAATATTTTTATTTTACTTTACGCTATTTTCTTTATAAAAATCCAAAAAAATATTTTCCATTTCTATTTTATTTCTTATTTTTTATTTTCTTAAAAATAAATATAAAAATGAGGATTATAAAGATTTACAAAGAATTTCTACAATGAAAATCCAAATTTCTCCGTTTTACTTTTGGTACATAAGCGTGAAATCTTCTTCGAATCAAATCGAGTTACATTCTCCCAATCCCGAGAAAAGTTTGCAATTTCGTCAAGTAGAAGAATCCGAGTCCGATAATCTTTTTTATGATTGTATACAAGGAGAGGACGAGAACGCTGAAGACGTCCAAATGGCCGATCATTTGAGACCGATGGAAGAGCTACTCCAAATACCTATCATAGGTATTGAGGATGCTATCGTTGTTCCAGCTGTTTTAGCAGATCGATTTGAATTAAAACCCGAGTTACTTGATTTCATAAGTAACATTCCTTTCTTTGGTCTTGAAAATGATGATCCTCATTCACACATCAGGAGATTTTACCAAATAACCCAACTCTAAGACTAAACCAAGTGCCTGATGATGTGGTGAAGTTGATTTTATTCCCGTTTTCTCTTAAAGGAGCAGCCGAGACATGGCTTGAGAATGAACCTCCTTGTTCCATTACGACTT